>CAAKHD010024393.1:262007-353769 GCA_901007705.1 Fistularia tabacaria
GCTGCCCTTTGTCACCGTTTCCGGTCATAATTTTTATTGTGATCTATAGTGAGAGCAGGGAAGGGGTTGAGGAAAATCTTGAGAGGTGGTGGTTTGCTCTAGAAAGGAGAGGAATGAAGGTTAGTCGGAGCAAGACAGAATATATGTGTGTAAGTGAGAGGAACCCGGGTGGAACGGTGAGGCTAAAGGGAGTGGAGATCAAGAAGTTGGAAGATTTCAGGTATTTAGGGTCAACAGTCCAGAGCAACGGAGAGTGTGGAAAAGAGGTTAAGAAACGGGTTCAAGCAGGTTGGAATGGGTGGAGAAAAGTTTCTGGGGTTCTTTGTGATAGAAGAATTTGATCTAGAATGAAAGGAAAGGTTTACAAAACAGTGGTGAGACCAGCGATGCTGTATGGTTTGTAGACTGTTGCACTGAACAAAAGACAGGAGGCAGAGCTGGAGGTAGCAGAAATGAAGATGTTGAGGTTCTCTTTAGGAGTGACGAGGATGGATAGGATCAGAAATTAGTCCATCAGGGAGACAGCTCATGTTAGATGTTTTGGAGAGAAGGTCAGAGAAGCCAGACTGAGATGGTTCGGTCATGTACAGAGGAGGGATAGGTTCTATATTGGTAGACGGATGTTGGAATTGGAGATGCCAGGCAGGAGGTCTAGAGGAAGACCGAAGAGAAGATTAATGGATGTAGTGAGATAAGATATGAAGGTAGTTGGTGTAAGAGAAGAGGATACAGAGAATAGGGTTAGATAGAGGAGGTTGATTCACAGTGGCGACCCCTGAAAGGGAAAAGCCGAAAGGAAAAGAAGAAGAATATATATATATATAACATAATAAATAATGATTAACGCCTTCTCCCCAGTCTCTTCTTCGCTAATGTTCGATCCCTGACCAACAAAATAGATCAAATGAGACTTTGCCTTGACACGCAAAAGATACTGGATGACTGATGTGTACTGGCTTCATGCAAATGTAGCTCAAGGCATAAAAAATACCTGACACGGCTTCAGAGCTAGGAAGCCATGGGCTAAACTGAGTGGACCGAACATGAGATTACAGTGAGAAAGGCTAGTAGTCTGCATTTCTATCAACAGCACTTGGTGTACCAACAACTTTGCACAAGAGTGCTTCTGTACAACAGAATTTGAATATCTCTTGTTGACATGCAGGCCATTCTATCTGCTGTTGGAGTTTTTTGTTATTTTCTTCATGGCTGTTTACATCTCCCCGGAAACTTTACAACACTAAGCCACTGGGAAGCTGCCATCGTGATAGCAGAGGATTAACAAAGTCAACCTATGAACTGTGCTCTAAAAATTCTGTCAGCATGTTCAGTGTTCTCCTAGAAGCTCCAACATCCTGTACCAGGTGTAGACCAATGTGAAGAATTCATACAGGACCCTGTATGCGTAACCCAACCCAAAAGATAGGGGTTAGGTAATACATACAGGCTCCTCATCTCCTAGTCTAGTCTAGTCTGGACCCACCACACAAATAATAAAAAAATTAGGGAGACAGAACCATAGAACAACTGGGGGACTGCTTTGAGCTTCTCATAGACATAGCTAGAGATGGCACAGAGCTGAACCTGGAGGAGTACACAGCCACTGTACTTCTCTACATCAGAAGCTGAGTGACCAGGGGAATGAAAAGACATGCCAACCAGAAATAGTGGCTGATTAATGATGTCAAAAAACTGCTGGGAAAACACAATAATGCCTTCAAATTTGGCAACACCACAGCGTACAGTGTTGCCAGATGAGCCCAGTGTCACTGCCTTGAGTCACTCTGTGAGGAAGTCTTGCATCCAGTTACAGAGTTGTGGGTTGAGGTCAACTGGCGGCATTTGGTCCTGAGTTTAAGATAAGGTAATACTTTATTAATTCCCATTGAGTTAATCCCATCATTCAGGTGTCATAGCAGCACAGGGCAGAGGACAAGTAACAAAAGACATTGAAAAATAACAATAACAATAAATATACTATGGACTTGACAGAGCTATATAAGTTAACATCCTCCTGTATGTGCTCTGTCTCCAGGTGACTTAGTGGTGTGAATAGCTAGAGTAATGGCATCCGCTGTGGATCTATGTGGTCTTCGGGCAAACTGTTGTGGGTTTAGTGTGGATGGAGTCTACGCTGTGTGAGAGGACGAACCTCTCTAAATACTTTATGACTATTTGAGAGAGGGTCATGGGCTAATTTTTCAGGGAGGTGGTGTTTGGCTTCTTTGGCACTGACATGATGGTGGCAGATTTCAGGAACTTAGGGATTGTTGCCAGAGACAGAAACAGGTTGAAATGTCTATGATGTCAACAGCTAGTTGTCTTGCGCAGTTCTTGAGAACCCAACCTGGGACACCATCCAGTCCTGCAGCTTTCTATGGGTTGACTCCTCTCAGTGATGCTGAAACTCGCCTGTGCTCAGTATCAGGGGTTGTTCCTCTTCTGTGACAGGGATCATTTTCCTTGTTCCTCAGTCTCTCTTGTAAAACCAAGAAAAGAAGTTCTTGAGCTCTTTGGTCAGTGTAACATCAGACTTGAGGGAGACAAGGAGCTCTTGTAGTCGGTGAAAGCTCTGATGACTTGCCACATGCCCATGGTGTTGGTATGGCTGAAGTGGTCCTCCATTCACTGACTGTGTAAACATCCTCAACCACCTCCCTGAGCATAGGCACACCAAAGGGGCACATCCTCAGTCGAATTCAGGACTCCTTTTTTACCAATGACTGTGTCTCAGCATTTGATAGCAATACCATGGTAAAATCTACTGTGGACAAAACTAGTTCAGCTGATTTCCAACAACAACAAATCAGCCACAAAGCTTAAATAGAGGAACTGGTTTACCGGTGCTCAGTGAATAACCTCTCCCAAATTGCTGGAAAGCCAAAGGAGCTCATCATCAAATTCAGGAGATCACAGGTTGAGGAATTTTACCTGGTCTGTATCATTTTTAAGAGAGCGGAGAAGGATGTCCAACACAAGGTTTGAACTGCTGCTATCAGATAGATGGTATAAAGCACTCAACAGGCACACAACCAGACTGAGGAACACTTTCTCCTCGAAAGCAGTGGCTGCTGTAAATCTGGCCAAGAATCTGTAACTATAACACACAAACCATGTCAACAGTTTACATGTAGCCTTTCTGCTTTGTGGATAATATACTTACATTTTTCCTAAGTGGATGACTATCCAGCTCTCCCTGGAGCGGTGCGCAGCCGAATGTGAAGCGGCCGGGATGAGGATCAGCACCTCCAAATCCAAGACCATGGTGCTCGACCAGAAACGGGTGAAGTGCCCACTCCGAGTCGGGAAAGAGGTCCTGCCCCAAGTGGAGGAGTTCAAGTATCTCGGGATCTTGTTCACAAGTGAGGGAGGGATGGAGCGGGAGATCGACAGGCGGATCGGTGCAGCATCTGCAGTGATGCGGCATCTGTACTGGTCTGTCATGGTGAAGAAGGGAGCTGAGCCAGAAGGCGAAGCTCTCAATTTACCAGTCGATCTACGTTCCTACCCTCACCTGTGGTCACGAGCTGTGGGTAGTGACCGAAAGAACGAGATTGAAATACAAGCGGCCAAAATTAGTTTTCTCCCAAGGGTGGCCAGACTCTCCCTTAGAGACAGATTGAGGAGTTCAGCCATCCGGGAGGAACTCGAAGTAGAGTCGCTGCTCCTCCGCATAGAGAGGATTCAGATGAGGTGGCTCAGGCATCTGGTCAGGGTGCCTCCTGGGCGCCTCCCAGGGGGAGGTATTCCGGGCATGTCCAACTGGGAGGAGACCACGGGGAAGACCGAGGACATGCTGGAGAGACTATGTCTCCAGGCTGGCCTGGGAGCGCCTTGGGGTCCCCCCAGAAGAGCTGGACCATGTGGCTGGGGAGAGGGAAGTCTGGGCCTCCCTGCTCCAGCTGCTGCCCCCGCGACCCGACCACGGATAAGCGGTTGAAGATTGATGGATGGATGGCTGACTATTTTCACTGCATTGTTTATAATGTAAGTAAATGCAAACTCCACCAGTGTTCTGAGAATTGCACTCCCTCCCTCTCTCACTCAGTCTATTCTATTTTTATTACTGAATCTATGTATTTAAGAACTTATTACTAAGGTATCCATATGTATATTAATGTCTCTCACCACCATCCACAATATTTGAATATCAGCCAATCATGACTTTGATCATTTATCTCTATCTAGAATGCATTCTGTTAAAAGGTATTTACTGTTATTTTTTGCATACTGAGCTTGATATCGAGCTGTAAGCAAAATCTTGTTGCTCCGTGCAACTTGTGTGATGCAATGCTTATAAACACGATTCTATTCTATTCTATTCTAGTGTGTTCCATTCCAATCCACTCCTACTTTAATTATACTTACTTTTGTTTGTGTGAGGATTAGCATGGGTACCATGACTGTTCTGTATCCACACATACCCACATACAGTGCAACCAAGGTTGATGCACGATCTGCTGACTTCTTTCTACCTAAATTAATTTAACTCGTTCATAACTTTGAGTTACAGTTGTTATTCTGTATGTATTTCCCTTTCTTGCACCTGTGTTCATTCTGACGAATGAGGGGAAGGGGCAGTGTGACTCAGGCGGTAAGAGCAATTCTCTTGGAACAGAAGATTTATTTTTTAACTCTGAGCTCTTAGCCTGACGAAGTGTTGTTGAGCAAGACACTGAAACCCTGACTGCTAGCCTGGTTCCACTCAAGTAGAAGCCCCCTCCTTAGGGTTCATCCATGATGGGTATAATTGCAGAGAATAATTCCCATGGAGCGGCTGCTCAATGTCTGGCTGCTTTGCTCACATCATGCTGACTTCTGTCGGGTCATTTGTAATGAGGACATTATATTTCATGTGGCTGAATGTATCAAGAGGTGCTTGCTCCTCAGACAGACTAAGCCTAGAGTTTGTAAGCATGTTCGATTTCCTCTCTACTGTTTGGGCGTTCCCTTAAGAGTAGTGTCTATCTTAACAGTCATCTCAATAAATGTCCAAGACTGATCAATTAGTTTTCAATGAATGCCAGAGTAAATATGTTTTATGGCTCTTTGCTTTTTACGGCCACGGAGAAAGGAGAAATAATAACAAAAACAAAAAACAACAACCATAAACAAAATAAAATAAACTATTGCTATTTTTTCAGGTTTTCCTTAAAGAGAAATTGTATGCAAGGAAAAAGTAAATGTCAAGTACACAAACTAAAATGAATTGGTGGGCTGTGTAGCTCAGGTTCAGCAAAGCAGAATTAATGCTCACCTATTTGGTTATAATGTACCATGAGGACGCATACATTTCCAAAGAAAATGTAACAAACTGAGTTTGATTTGATAGGTTTGATCGGCAAGTGCTGGAGCTGACTGGGTTAGGCATGTCTGAACTAATTATAAAGCTTAATGAAGAAGGTTATAAATTATTACACAACAGCTATCCCCTAGTTCTTTAAATTACTACATATTCATTATTAGGTTCTGGGTCACATAAAGAATTTAAAAAAAAACATCTGCTTGCAAGGACCTATATGCATGAAGTCTGCAGATCGCTCTTGGAACACTGCTGGGATCAAGTTTCACAGACCAAAAAATGCACATAAGTTCATTTACAAGACAGAATCCACTTATTTAATCAGTCTCAAGTGTTGTTATTTGAGTTATCATTGAATTACGATTATATCACCCTTGTCCAAATGAATGAGTGTGTGTTTCTCCTAGACCAGACAGTCTGGTGTAAAAAAATCCTCATAACATGCATGTGCTTGCAAGTTAGTGCTGCAAACAATAATAGTCATTTATTTACTCATCTAGACTGGTTTTGACAATGACAGAAAGGAGACAAGACCTTGAGCTTTTTCTTTGTCTATAGAATTCTAATTAAATGTCTGTCTTTCATGAAACACGCACCAGTAAATGAGTTTTTACTCAATGCATGATAGATATTGACAGCGAGCTGTAACATTTCCATGATTAGAGAAGGCAATATAAGCCTGCAAACTCTTTTCAATCATATTTTGGTTGCTGTCTGCTTAATACTGTCATTTCGTGATATTTTCTGTGCTGTGCATCATTCGAGCTATAAATTCTTTCTATGTGTGGGTTAGTATTCTTGTTCAGCTCAGTGAGGTTTTGTAGTCAAGCACATGCTCTTTAAGAGATGTGACCTAACCTTATTGCTTTGGACTGATCTGTGGTGATGTTTGTTTTTTGTTTTTTTTCTGATTTCAAATTTGAGATTTCATGAAATGTTGTGTATCAGCAGTTTTATATTTGCAAATAGCATTGCTGTACTTCTCCATTTTAATAATCATTGTGTTTGCGTATTCACATAATTATTCATATATTTATTTTCCTGTGATATTCAAAGTGTCGAAAATGCTGTGCAATTAGCATTTCCACATGAAGGACTGAGTTGATTTCTTCGAAGTGTCAGGTTTTTGTCTAATCTTTGTATTTTATAACTGCACTGATAGACTCCTCTGTCTGGAGGCGAACATGACATTCTTATACCTATATATCATTAATTCTAATGCCATACAAATCAGGACAGAATTCAAAGCAGATCAGTCTAGTCAAATTAAACCTGGAATACAGTCAACTGAGGTCCAAGGTGTATTTCACACTACCTTCCAAGGAAACAGTAAAATAATTCAAATTTGTGGGTCAGTCATTATGATTTTTCTTGAACTGTCTCTCTGGGATTGGGGGATTTCACTCATGAACTTCCTCTCTTTGGGCTATGGAGCGCTAGACCTTGTGTGCTTTGAAAGACAAGTGACCACAAAGCTGAATGTCAGTTTAATTGGTGTGTTCCTGCTGCTGTTGCACACTCCTCACCAGCTGCAAATTAGTTCCAGGGTGCAACTCAAGGACAAAGGCCTTGACACGTTGATATGTGCACACAACCACAATCAGTTATGATGCCTGAGGAACGATGAGTGCTGCTGTTAAAGAGAATGGATGTCTGCTGATAGTCTTGAGATTATGCACTTATAATAAAGCTGGGATTCATGATTTTGCATTTCAGTGTTGCTTAACTATGCTGAGATGGAAACTGCAGAGCTTCTTTTGGACAGCACTTTGGGAATTATCCACAGTAACAATGGTAATAATGTTCTAATATTAACAGTAAATGATCAGACCAAGGACAAGGTTATCATGAGATGCTTATATTGCTTCAGAGCAATAACCTTGCCAGAGTGTAGCCTTTACATTAAGACTCTTACATCAGTCCCTGTCTTCTCTGTGGGGCAAGCCGCAGAAATAGGTATCAGACTATAAAGCTGAAGACTTAAGCAAAAAAAAAAATCTCCTTGGACCTGCCAAACATGGCTGATTCTAACATTGATGTACAACATCAAGTTTCCAGGGGACCCCTAATATGTATGCATTTATTTATTTAAAACAACATTGGGGTGAAAACCCTCCTGAATGTAAAAAGATGTTGAACAAACTTCTTGCAGTTTCTTGCAGTGCGAGTGAGCATAAATGTCTAGCTTTTCAAATTTGTTTCAAAATGATCACTAAACTCCTAATACAAAGAGTGACCCCATGTTTATACAATTTTTATAACTTACCGGCTTCCTCAAAAAGGCCAGCCCATACAAAAAAAATTACATCATGGTTTTGTTATCAGGGATAGGAATAATAGGAATAATTTACAAGCAAATCGGGGGCTGATTTTCACTGATGAACTTTAAAAAGTAGTAAAAAAATAAAATATAATTTTTATTTTTTTTTCAATACAATATATCAAAAATAGGCCTTGTCAGCCAACTGCAGATCTTTGTAACAGATGCAGTATTTGAACTCCAATGGAAATAATGATTAAGACCAGAGAAAAGACATATGATGGCAGGGGCATCAAAATGAAAATCTGTCTCTAACTGTTTTTGATTGACAAATATCGGTCTTGCAATTACAAATCATGTTGTTATTTTATATTATGTATTTATTGTTTTTTTTTTGGGGGGGGGGTTGTAGTGATAAAAGATTAAGACATTGTTTTCTTTCCCCAAGTCATTTAAGTCTTTAGATTGATAATGTCCATCCTAAACCATGCAGGTTGAAGCAAGAGTTATGCCTTGTACTGTGAAAAAATTTTTAGGATGTGGTATGACATACTCTTAGCTTGACTACTATTAATTGAATGATTCCCTTTTTCAAGCAGCCTATTTGGAGTGGTACCTGATGATGTGAGCATTTATTGGACAGATTACATCTGAAGCAGTCACAGAAACGTGAATTCATACTGAAACTTGGCAGGTGATATCTGGGGCACTTCCAGATTAAGGTGGAGACCCAAGGATCTATTTCATTTTATTATCTTTTTTTTTCTCCAATCTTTTTATCTGCTTTAACACTGTGAGATATGTCACTTTGACATTTTCACTCTCAACCAAAAAAGAAAGAATACCAGGAATGTCGTGATGGTGCAGTTCTTTGTGCAAAAT
This sequence comes from Fistularia tabacaria, assembly GCA_901007705.1. Taxonomy (NCBI): domain Eukaryota; kingdom Metazoa; phylum Chordata; class Actinopteri; order Syngnathiformes; family Fistulariidae; genus Fistularia; species Fistularia tabacaria. The sequence goes on from CAAKHD010024393.1 coordinate 270,452, forward strand.
CGAAGGTGGAGATCGTAAGTTCGACAGTATACTGACACTTGATTAGACCCTGGGTGCTTAATAGGATGAAGGCCTCTGTTAAAATAAAATGCAGGTTTCATGTTGCTCCAAAGCAATGAAAAAAAAAAAAACAAGAAAAAATAATCGATAATACTTGTGGGATCTTAGCCGGACTTACCAAACCACCACAGCAAAATGTACTGAATTAGGATGACTGCCACTTTGCACCTACAAATATATGGGGGTCTTTACTACTATTTTAAGTCAAAGAGTTAAGTAAAAGTACTCAAAACAGGATACGATTTACACTGGAAAACCATTTTTCATAGCTCCGTTATTCATGTTTACATTTACTTGATGGAAACCCCAAATAAACATAGTTTACGAGTATTTTTGAGAAAATCTGCCATCTGAAAATGTCAGAAATATTTTTGTGAAAACCTATAGGTGAGTTAAATTCTCAATAATATATTAACAGTTAAAGAGTTTTTGACTAGAAGTACACGACTTGCTTGTAAAATATGACAAACTGCATTTTCGTTCTGGAAATTATTAAAAAGTAACATTGGTACATTGTAAATGAAGCTTTTATCTTCTGTTAAACTTAAGAACATCACAACCATTAAAATTTTATTGATCCATGTTTGAAAAAAGACTCAATTCTATATGTATATGTGCCATATAAGACATAGCAGTTACAGACCTGTTATGATGCCGTATGGACTTCCACAACATAATTTAGAATGTGTGTCTGTGTGCAGCAGCGAGGGAGATGTTGAAAGCGGTTTACTCTGACTGCCATGCTGCCTCTGCATGTCCCCTTGCTCTGATAATTGCGCCTTGCATTGCAATCACTTTGGTCCCAGATCCCATCGGCAAGTGACACTGGCTGTTTTTCAAGTTGCTTCAAGGGACAGAGGAGTGCTGGGCTGTAAATAGTGTAATATTTCTCTCTCTAGGGAGTGCTGAAGCATTGTTACATTCACTCTTGCAATCTGGGAGCATCACAACACTATTTTTCACTCTGGAAAATAAATGACAGAAAGAAAGAAAGAAAGAAATGCTCCACTCTATTCATTTTACATTACTTATATCCTGCAACAGGTCGCACACTGGTGATGTGTTGTCTGAGATACAGATCCATTTATATGTTTTGCAGGTGTAAAATCATGCCCGATTATAACAAATTATGCTAAGTTTATGATAAATTTGTTCACAAATGCCTTGTGATCACGTCTGATTCTCTAGATATTTCAGACTCTCTTTGCTGCCATTCAGGGATGGTTAGAATGTTATTGCTTTGTCAGTTTTATCTCATATTTCCTGAGCCGGAGAATGGAACTGCTGGGGCAGAGTATCAACTCAGTTCAGGAAAACTGGAGCCACTAATAAGTGACATTTTATCTTCTTTGCTCAGATACTCACCCTTTATAAAGAGGCTACCTCGATATGCTTTAACAGGAGAACTTTCTTTCTCATTATTAATATTCAATCAGTATGACTGAGTAAATGGACACTTGTACAGATGTTGTTAAGAAAAATAAAGAAAAAAATAGTAATTTTACCACTCGCATTAAGCTAGAAAAGAGCAGCATATCTTGCATAAATACAAAGAATAACACACCAGATGTTCCTTAAGCATATTCTTAAACAAAATTCATGAATTGAAGATATTACTATTGAGCATGATCCATTCTCAATGCTGGCTATATGCTCAGGCCCGCTGGCTGCGGGAGGATAATTAGTGTCAAAACAGTGCAACGGTATAAACATACTTTGGCTTTGCTTTTGGCATGACATGGCTACAACGCACCAGCGGGCTTTAGAGCCCTTCCAGCATTTCAGTGGAGACACATTCCACCAGACTGCACTGCAAAAAGCCGCCTCTGACTAGCCCTCTAATGAGATGGGGGATTGTCAACAGCCTTCCCCAGTGCTTTTGGCGGGGGTGCCTGCTCTCTCCACACTTCTGCATTTTCTTTTTTTTATTTATTTCTCATAGATTGTAGGTCTTGAGACACGATTATGGCAGTCTAATAATTAGGAATTCTCCTGGACTTGTTAGAAAGGCTAAAGTAAGGTGATGAAAATGATCCTGTTTTGTAATTAACTATTTGAAGCAGTGACAGTGTGTGCACATCCTGGTTATTTACGTGTTAATTTTTATATAAAACTGGCCAGGGCATGTTTCATGGACCCAAAGGCTTTGCTTTATGCTCTCTCTCTCTCTCTCTCTCTCACTCTCTCTCTCTCTAGACTACGAGGCAGGAGGCCTAGAGGCCTAGAGCAAGCAAGACTGAGGAGGATATTCTTCTACGATGCGAAAGAAGACATGAAGTTGGTTGGTGTGAGAGATGAGGAAGCAGAGAATAGGGTTAGATGGAGGAAGTTGATTTGCCTCAGTGACCCCTGAAGGGTGCAGCTGAAAGAAAAAGAACATCTCTCTCCTTTTTTATTGATTTAACCTATCTGTTTCATATATTCAAAGCAAAGGCAGCAAGGTGGTGCAGTGGTTTTATATATGTATTTATATTTATATTTGTATTTGTTAAAAGTGTGTTAAATTCTAGATTTTCCTCATCTTACTGGTAGTGTGACACAAAGTAAGAGAGAAGAAACAGGGAGTCCAATGCATCATGGTGAAAATTCAGTAAACTCTGGGGCCTCTGGGCACAACATAGTACATTGCCTCAACAATATTTTCCTTATCTTTTTTTATCTTTTTCTTTTTCTTTTAACTGCTTCAGGTACTTCTATGTGTTTTCTCTTGGACCTAGAATATGTGAAGCAGAGTCTGCTTGTGCTATTCAAACTGGTTTTCTGTAGAAATGTGGCACTGATAATACAGCGTCCAGAAAAGTTCCTGTGCTGCTTGTTAAGCCCAGAAGACAGATGTAGTGGAGCTTGCTGGATGGGTAGGGAAAGAAAAAATACAGACACATTGCTACTCACCTGCAATGTGCAAAAGCTTATTTGGTTAGGGACAAAGTTATGCATGTCAGCATCTGCACCCACAATTACCTGCATTTTAAAGCATCCTTACCCCTCATACCATACTTCAAGAATATCCAGTGTTGTAGGAAAGAAAGAACAAAAGACAGAAAATAAGACTTTTTTTTTTGTTCATGTTTTGGTAGATGCTCATTAAAAACACAAGTAATTCACACATAATATCAAGAATAATTATTTTAGTTCACTATTATATCTATATTATGTAAGAGAATATAACTTAGGTTAAGTTATATCTCGCAGTCAGGGCTTTACATTCTGCCTGTTCAAACACCTTAAACCCTCTCAACTACATTACAACCTTCAGGCCAGATGGTTGTGTGGTGTTCAAAAGGGATTTCAAGATTCAACAATTTTTTTCAAATTTGGGTGATCAATCAAATCTTAATTCAACATTGGTTTCCTTTCAATTTGATTTAGCGTTATTCAAGAAATGTCTTTTAATAAAAATAAATACATAAATGCATCTGGATGATTACTTCTTTTCTAAGATTTATTCACTTTCCTTTTTTTCCCAAACAAATATAATTCAAAATAGCAGGTGCTATGCACATTCACTGTTGGCAACAACCATCAACTCAACAGGCCTCTTGATATGTGAATTATGCTGAGATGTTTTTGGACTTAGAAATCATTAACTTAAACCTATTAAAAAGAAAGCTAAATGATATGCAATTGAGGACATGCAGAATAGTTGTATTTGTCTAAGCAGGATTCCATAAGACCTTTTTTGTACCAATGTACTCTGACCACTATTTGTTATGAGGTTGTCATTTGAGCTGCCTGTAAACTCTGACCACATATTTTAACAATAACTTTCCAGCACAATACATTTTTCTGTTAACCCAAATCAACAGATGTGCCCAGCCTAAAATGACAATAGGAAATCAAGCAAATTGAGGCAATCTGATAATGCTAAAATGTCTTTCTACTTTTTTTTAGATTCACAATTCATGCAGAATTTGGTAATGAATCCAGATTATAAGACACTCAACCACTCAAGGGGTTCTGAACCAAGCGCTTTTTGCAATTGAACAGACTATGAATTCACAGGGATGCCATATACAGTGCCCTTTTTTATCATCATTAGTCTTTAAGAGTACTTAAATACTTTACTTCTTCATTGCTCTACCCAATAGCAGATGAACATTTTTGTCTGATTGTCTTTTGAGAAAAATGTACTCAAAGATAAATACCCCCGCACCAGAGTGGAACCATACGGATAATAGGGAATTGTATATTCCGTTGTTTACTGTTATAAAAATTATTGCTGTGCATTGAGTTTGGAAAAATAATGATTATTAATGCAAAATGCACATTTGTTAGCACTTCAGCCTCACACCACAATGGACCCTGGTTCGACTGCAGTGGGGGGACCTTTCTGCGTGGAGTTTGCATGTTCTCCCCGTGTCTGTGTGGGTTTCCTCCAGATTCAACCGGTGTCCTCCCAGAGTCCAAAAACATGGAGCTGGTTGATTGGAAAATTGCCTCGAATGAGTGAGTCAATGTTTGTCTTTCTGTATATGTGGCCCCGTGATTGATCCAGGGTGTACCCCGCCTCTCGTCCAACGACAGCTGGAGTAGGCTCCAGCATCCTCTGCGACCCTGAGTAGGATAAGCGACAGAGGTTGGATGGACTGATCCCTGGCAAAAGATGCAAACAAAAAAAAAATACAGGAATGGAAATATGAAGATTTATTAAACAAGATGATAAATAATCATAGAAAGCAGAAACAAAAGCAGCTGTGATTTTCACAAAAAAAAATTGTCTAAAAAAAAAAAAATCCGTCATATGTTGACTAAAATCCCCACCCTTACTTTGTATAACCTGATAGTGCATAGACTGAAGTCGATAATGGAAGACATCAGAAAAAAAGAACTGATTTCAAAATCAACACATACTTACAGTTGTGGTTTTGTGGTTCAAGTATCAAAATAAAAGAAAATTTGTGTTTGCGAAATGGAGAGGGTTTTATTTATTTTTATTTTTATTTTAAGTTACAAGGCATATCCACAATTTCCGAGACCCACAGGGGGAGCAATGTGTTGACATATTTGAATGTACAAGTTGACTTAAATCTTGTTTTGACAACCGAGCTTACCTCACAATTCACAATATCATATATGTTTAATTGCATCAGCTTTGGCCTGATTAAATTAATATATCACTGATGATGAAATTAAAAAAGCAGTATTACAGACAAGATTCATTTGGGTCAACCTGTGGTTGCATACAAATAACTACACATCTACATTATAGTGGCATCAGTTACCTTTAACAAAACATTGCAATATATTGCAATCTGTTGCATGAGCAAATGAGGAGTTTGATGCCTGTTATTCAATTTATAACTGAAGTCTGAAAGAATGCATTTATAAACAGACTCATGTAGGTTTAGCCTGTTTCTGTCTGTCCTTTATTTTTGGTCTAATAAGCAGCTCCCCCATTCAATGGTTTCTCACACACAATTGTGTCACAACTGAACACAACCCTTGATAAGACACTGAGTAAAGCAGACCAGTCATAAAGTGTACAAAGCCACTGCCTCCAGCATACCCTGACATTGTATTACTTCACATTCTCTATCATTATATAGATAACATTTTTATGTTATTCATTGTTTTCCCCCTTTAGTTTGAAAGCCTTCTGCTATTGCGTGTATGGTTTGTAGCTAAATACATCCACAATAGATACAGAAATGAGGACTGTGCAGGCAAAACATACATAATGGTTATATGGCAGGTTAATGGGTCACTGGCAGACAGTGAGGGGGTTGGCTATTGTCAATCGGGTGGGGTCACTAGTTGACAGGGATGTTGATAGGACTCTTGAAAATTTTTCTCACAAATCAGTAACAAAAGAAAACTAGACTGTCCATACGTTGAGCAGAGCAACCCCAACTTCATAAGCTAACCAAGTGGGGGGGGACAGCGAGATGAAAAAAAGAATAAATACAGCAATGCTGATGAATCCTTGGGTGAAGGGACGCATCTGGTGCTGAGAACCCACACACAGACAGATAGCAAGGTTCTGTCCAGAAAACTCATACTGGGCATTAAGAAGAAGCTGGCAACTGGCTGCTTATTATAATATCTGAACCACAAGACACAAGGCAATCTAAGGCTCTGCCAGCACCAGTTCTCCCGACAGTAACTGTCTGACTTTTAAAACCATGCTTACGTTTCTACCGATTGCCTCAATCCCCTATTCTCTCACTCATATGGTTATCTTAATCCAGACTGGTTCAGTCTCAGGCACCCTATTTGTATCTTGTTCCTGTCCCGCCTTGTCTTAATCAACTGTTGTACACAAATAACAAACACATTTACGAGGTGTAAATCTAGCTGAATGATCAGTTGCAGCATTTTAATGGGAAGCTGGAATATTTTGATTAATAGGGTGATGCATTGTCATTATCCATCTATCATCCATCCATTATCTACCGTCCTACACTTATGGTCATCGGGGATGCTCTAGCCTATCCTCATTATAATTGGTATCATTATTATTATAATTATTATTCTTATTGTTGTTGTTGATATCATTGCTGTTGTTATTTGTTTTGTTTATCTACTTATTAACTAATTTATTTATTCTGGCTTCTTTTGTTTTGATGCAAAAAAACGTATCACTGCAATGCTTCAGTGTGGTAGTAAGAAAGGGCATGTAGATTCTGAAAGAGATCTTAACCAAGATACTCAGAGTTCAGTTATTAACATTATCACTGATTTTCCACATTCAATAGCATGACAGGGTCTATTGTGGCTACATGTAAATTTGTGTATTTTTAAAGTATACAATAAAAAAAAGGAAATATTACTTTTCATTCAGTATTCTTTTTGTTAGCTGTGCTGTCTCAGTTGTAGAATATGACTGGAGGAATACATGGTCTAAATTAAAGGGTTAAGTTTTTTGTTTGTATTTTTTTCTTCTTCTTTTTTTTAAAAAAAGGTTATGGCCTTTTATGTAATGACTTAAAAAAATGCCTGAAGCCTGATTTGGTTTGCTGACCCTTAAGATTTTTTCTCTAAAAGCACATTTTGTGACAAGGAAGGAATGAGGCCTTCGGGGCCATAAATGCTCAAACAACAAAAGTAATGAGGGCAGAATTGGGACAGGCATGTTGTTTTCTCTGTTTGCACACAAACGAGACGTAGTGCCGACCATATTTGCATCTATGGGCAGCAAATAATATCATGAATAATATTGCTGTTACTGGATGGAAAATGTGTGTAACATAAACATTCATTTGGTATCTGCAGTACATATGATTGAAACCTTTTAAATTGACGGCGTGGAATACATGATTGCAATTTTATTTCTAAGAATATAGATTCTAATTATACTAAAAAATACTTTTCACTTTCTTTTATATTATCCCCCCCAGTCCAGCATTGCTGTTTTCTCTCTGGCTGATGATTCACCTCTGTCATGATCATACAACTATGTAACAAAGTTACAGCAGTGAAGTGATACCGACATGAAAGGCAGGTCCATTAATGGCACTGGGGTTACAGAGAACAAAGTGTAGAGTTGGGAAGAGTCACACTGTTTCGAACATTCGTGAGGACGGACCAATGGAAGTATCACTGTATCCTGGTTGCCTCAGATTTTTGCAGGAGCTCATTGTCTGGTTGCAGAAACTTGCTGAGGTGAAGGTAAAAGACAGGGGATAATGGCTCCAAGGAAGGCACCACATGCTGTCAGATAATTTTATGCTAAAACCCAGACAATTTTAGAGTAACTTATCTTATCTTATCTTATCTTATCTTATCTTATCTTATCTTATCTTATCTTATCTTATCTTATCTTATCTTATCTTATCTTATCTTATCTTATCTTATCTTATCTTATCTTATCTTATCTTATCTTATCTTATCTTATCTTATCTTATCTTTTTGCAGATAATATATTGCAATGTGTCTGTTGTAAACAGGAAATCATGAGAGGTATTGAACAAGGATGAGCACTGAACCAGATCATTTAATAGTGTTTGGATTAAAAAAAAGGTCATTTGTTTCTGCAAATGTTCCAAAAGGTTCCCCTTTATTAATGGATAACAATACTTGATCAATGCACCATTGAATGCATGCAAACTTTATATGCATACATGATATAGTCTTCTCAATTGTCCTTAAGTCCGCCAGATGATGTTTTTTTTACAACATCTGGCAAATGAGAAGCCAGCTGTGGTTCAAGCAACATGGATGGGAGTTAAATGTGTGTCATTTGCATATAGTATTCCTTGTAATGATACTCAATTGGAAAAGTTCTCTTTTGAACATTAACACCAAAAGTTCAGGTTCTATAACTCCATAAGTAAGTCAACTTTGTGTAAGATTCAAGAATATGCCAATGCATGTTTAAGAAAATAGTTTTGAGATTAAATAAAAGGACAAGTCTCATCTCCTGTGCTCTATTGTGATGATCCATACCACAGGTGGCAGTAGATTAAGTCAAGGTGTGTCCAAATCCACTTCAGCAAAGTTTTGAATGGAAAAAAAATCACCAGCAAGGCTATGACCTTACTTTAAGTCATGGATTTGTTTGCTACAAACAAAGCAATAACCTAAGCAGGCAGTCATTCCTCATGTGCCTGTCCCATCTGGAGGGTGCGGGAAGTACTGTGAGAGTCACCTTCTTTGACTTCAACAGTGTCCGACCCTCCGTCCTTAAGGACAAGCTGCTGAGCGTGCAACTTCCCTCTGACATCACTGCTTGGATCCTGGACTACCTCACAGGACGGCCGAAGTATGTCAGGGTGGAGGGCTTTGTTTCTGAGGCTGTGACGTGCAGCACAGGTGTGCCCCAAGGAACTGTCCTGTCTCCATTCCTCTTCACTCTCTTCCCCTCCGGCTTCCGACACAACTCCAGTTCCTGCCACCTCCAGACGTTCTCTGATGACTCTTCCATCATTGGATGCATCAACAACGACAATGAGGAGGAGTACAGAGAGCTGATTGCGAGTTTTGTTGAGTGGAGCAACCAAAATCATCTCCTACTCAACATCTCCAAGACAAAGGAGGTGGTTGTGGACTTTAGGAAAAATCAGTTGAGACCTACACCAATCACTATACAGGGTGAAGAGGTGGAGATTGTGGACTCCTACAAGTACCTTGGGGTCCACAATAACAATAAACTGGACTGGACACAAAACACTGATGCCCTGTACAGGAAGTGTCGGAGCAGAATTTTCTTCCTGAGGAGACTGAGATTGATTGGTGTCTGCAGTAGGCTCCTCAAGACCTTCTACCAGTCAATGGTAACCAGCGCACTCTTCTTTGCCATGTGCTGGTGGGGCGGTGACAGGACTGGTGAGGTCAACAGGCTCAACAAGCTTGTAAGGACAGCCTGCCCCGTGGTGGGACTGAACCTGGACCATCTTGAATCAGTGGCCGTGGGGAGGGTGAACAACAAACTAGGAGCTATCCTGGACAATCCTTCCCACCCCCTGCATGATGAAAAGAGTTGGGCAGCTCATTCAGCCAACGGCTCATCACACCCCAGTGCGGAACAGAGCGCTTTATACGCTTCTTTGTGCCCACGGCCATTTGACTGTATAACAGCAGTCTGGACAGCACACAACACTGACTGTCTGGAGATGCATCTGTGCGACCACCACCTCACTACTCACTCGCTTACACATGTCATGCCCTAACTCTGCTGTCCACTTTACGCGATTGATATCACTCCATCGCATCCTGTTTATTTTATAGTTGCCATTGTTCCATTGTCGTCGCCTATTTGTCCTCCTTGTTGTTGTCAATTTCTGTTTTTCTACTCTCACCCTTACTTTCTATTTATTCATTCTACTCTCACCCTTAGTGTTTATTCATTTATCTTATATATGTGTATGTCATCCATCCATTCATCATCTGCCGCTTATCCTGCACTCAGGGTCGCAGGGAATGCTGGAGCCTTTCCCAGCTGTCATCGGGCAAGAGGCGGGGTACACCCTGGACTGGTCACCAGTCAATTGCAGGACCACATATAGACACATTCATTCGGGGCAATTTTTCCCAATTTTTTCCAATTAACCTGCTGCATGTTTTTGGACTGTGGGAGGAAACCGGAGAACCTGGGGGAAACCCACGCAGACACGGGGAGAACATGCAAACTCCCCGCCGCCTGATATGTGTATGTGTGTATATGTGTATATGTGTATATGTGTATATGTATATATGTATCTATGTATGTATGTGTATATGTATGTATGTACGTATGTATGTATATGTGTGTATGTATGTATGTATGTATGTATGTATATGTATGTGTGTGTATGTGTATGTATGTATGTGTATATATATGTGTATATATGTTTTTTTTTTACTTTCTGTCTTTTAATTGTTTAGTGCTTATTTATATTTTGACTATGTTTTTGGTATTGTTATTGTTGCGCTGCTGCGACAAAGGAATTTCCCCCATGGGGATCAATAAAGTATTATCTTATCTTATCTTATCTTATCTTATCTTATCTTATCTTATCTTATCTTATCTTATCTTATCTTATCTTATCTTATCTTATCTTATCTTATCTTATCTTATCTTATCTTATCTTATCTTATCTTATCTTATCTTATCTTAAAGAGTCAGATGGGTCAGCCGCACAGGTGTCTGGGCATACAGAAAAAGGGCAGCACTTCTACTAGGAGGAAGATATGAGCACCTCCAATAAGGTGATCAACGGGGTACAAGGTTTCCATTAAGAGTAAATAATAAGAAGTTAATAGTAGTAAAAAGAAAGAAGAAAAACAATCAGAAACTGGCTAATCCAATTAAAAGTAACATAATGAAAAAATACACCTGATAGAAAAATAAGATATAGAAACTTGAAATGAAAATACAGCTGTTGAAATTGGAACTTTAATTAGAAAATACAGTAACTGATCTGTTTTTTTTTTTATGTAACCCTGCAACATTGCTTGATGCTGGTCACTGGGTATTCCGCGTCCTTCCTTACTAGTTTTGAGATTGCAGATTGGCTTTGATATCCAAAAGTTTTGATGTTGTGTTCACAGCAGAGGATTGTGGTTTCTGGGCTCAGAGTGCTGTTTATCTTCACTTTCTCATCCTTTTCACACATTAAATCTCCACCCGTTTTAGACACTGTATTGCTTATCCTAGCTCTGAACTTAAATCTGATGAATCATGATTCTTGCAGAAGCCAACTGCATATCAAAAAGTAAATTTGATTATATTTTCTGTCGCCAAATTCTGCAGATTGAAATTCAAGTAATAATGTTATTACCTTATTGGTTGCTTGAAATGATATTAAAGACTTGACCAGATTTTCTTTTTTTTTGTGAAACATCACTGCATTAAATGCATTGAAATATGATCAACAGTTACATTAAATTAATGAAAAAAAAATGGAGAATGGAAATGTGGAATGTCGACTCCGTCAGTCTTCATTCCGTGGTTGTCTAGCAGAAAGTTGGAGCACAGGGAACAGATTAAATGAAAAAGTAGGTTCATTAATCCATAAAGTTATGAATTATACATTGAAGGCCACTAATTGATAATTTAAGCCTCAATACTTATTTTCTATTGCTTGCTCGCTTCCAACAGAAAGCAGCAATAGTATACTCTTCATTTACTTATCTTGTCAGTGTGTCAGTTAAAATGTACATTTAATTCAGGGGTCATTTTATTTGAGGCAGATATTTAACGATATAATGTAATTCTTTAAAAAGCCCTCAAGTTTTGAAAACAGACAGTCCCGCCCACAAATGTGTGTGTGTGGGGGGGGGGTGGCAGAAATGTTTTTTTTCACTATCATTATTCTACTTCAATCTCCCACACTGCACTTGGCAATGGGGTGATAAAAAGACTTGAGAGAAAAGGGGAGTAACGGCATAAAACACTGAACTGATTCGAGTTGGTACCTTGAGTTGGTGCCGGTGGTGATAGAGCCATAACGGAAAGAACAGAAATTTGGCAAGCATGTGACGGTCTAACTTTAAAAAGACAAAACACAGAAAAGCAACACACACACCCTCACGAATCAATGTCAAATGATGGAAATGCAGCCGATGTTGGTGATGAACGCCACATCGAACTGTCAGTTACTTCAAAACACTCCAAAACCGTAATAAGAAACCAAAGCTAACAACATTAGATTCATACAAGATAAATCTAACCTTGGTTCAGAGTGAGTGTGAAAGCATCCTTTAATCTTATCTTGAAATATATATATATTCATCAAGTGTTACAGGCATCTTATCTGATAAATTGCGCTCAGTCACAATCTCTTTTACAGGCAATGCAGGTATCTAAGAAAGTAAGTGTCGAGGGAGGGTCAAACATTGTGCGTGCTCCCGGCAGTACCTATCACCAAGAGTAAAACGTCAGGGACACAGACACACATCTCTCTCTCATTTATGCAACAAGACATGACACAATGGGTGGAGGGGCTCTGGAACAGAAGCGATCTTTTTACATGGCATCCATTGTTGACTTATCTGACCTCGCAGATGTCCTTGACCCACTCACAAGCCCCTTAACCAGCCTAGTGGTCTAGGCTGCTTCCTGATATGGCTCCAGCTGCTTTGCATCTAAGCACAATATGTGAAAGTGATTAGTTTGCAAAATGTGTCTTCCCATGGTGCTGATTTGAATGTTTTAGTTTTGATATTTATTTGAAACAGGTTTTGTTGTACACTATTTGATTTTTTTTTGGCTTTAGTCTTGTCCAAATCTTCTCTTAGCAAGCGGATATGATTTTCTTCCCTTGAAGAACAGCAAAGCTTCTTCCAACAGCAGAAGCCTCTGAAACATCATTAACCATGACCTGGATGACTGAGAACCTCCACAGACATGTCTTTCTTTATTATTATTGTAATTTTCACATTTAATTTCTGTATGAAGATAGTCAAGGTAGATAATAAATTATATTAAAGCAGCAAAGCCTTACTTACCCTTAGGGACAGTTTGAGGGTGAGGTTGTACCTTGCTATAATGTCATGCTCTAGTCAGTTTTATTAAAACTGGTCAATATGTGCAGAGGCGTGCATAGCATGTGTGGTTTCTCCTCACAGAGCCCTGGATGCCAAAATCAAGGGGGTGGGGTGAGATGGGGTGGGGGTGGAGGAGGGTTTGGGGGCAGCAGATGGTGCGGTGTGCAGGATTAGACTGGCATTGATGCATTTCAGGAGGCTGTGTTAGTGTGAAGTTGCTGCTGGTGTGAGTTATGTTCAGAGATCTTCTCTACACATATTCACATTCCTGTTGTGGAAGACTAGATTTACATCACTGTCTGTATGACTTCATGCAATGTTTCTCCAGCTCCCCTGGGGAAGAATATTCAGAGCAATTTCTCTTGTTTTCTGTCTTAAAACAATCCAAAACAGAAAGCTTTGACTACTATATGCCTTTAACGTTTTATTCCTCCCTCTGGACTTAACCATACCATAAGTCCATAAGTGTACATATGACCATACCAACCATACCATACCATAAGTGTACCATAAGTTTAAGAATAAAAGCCTGAATTACTGGGTGATCACTGACCAACTATAGTTTGCATGAAGCAACAGCTGCACTGTAGATAATCCTTCTTTTTTTATTGTTACCTTAAAACTGTTACTGGAGTTCATTCATAACAAACTTACCACATAACGCCTTTTTGAAATATGAGGTGTGTGTGTGTGTGTGTGTGTGTGTGTGTGTGTGTGTGTGTGTGTGTGTGGTGTGTGTGTGTGTGTGTGTGTGTGATGTGTTTTTTATTTACTTTCCGTTTTTTAGCCTAAGACACATTACAACAACTGTAGTTTACTGGAGTAATTTAGGGCAAGAATCATCTCAAGGGCAAGAATACAAGTGGCTTGTTGGATTCATTTCCTTGGTGTTAAATCACTAGGTGATTGACCCTGTACAATCTCCGCTGCTGACACAGTAGAGAAGTGACTTTAATCATATTCAAGAGAAAATTGTGTAAGGGAATAATGGGATGCTCCGATGGCAAAGGGAGCTGAAAGTCAAGGGGAACTTAAAGAGAATGTCAAATTCATAAATATGGCAATCTAGATGTTATGAGACATCTTATCCTCTGTGGGGTTTAAATTTATTGCAATGCTACAACATTTATGCATTCTACAACTCCACAACTCTAGATTTCAAGCGTGCATATATGTAAAATTATAAGAAAGCAGCAAGCTGGATTGGTCAACTGTGTGCAGGAACGAATACAGCCAGTAGAGGGCAACAGGCACACCAAAAGTGTTCGAAATAATTCTGATGAGGAACATTGTAGAACATGAGTTTACCAAAAGAGGGAAGCAGAGTTAAACTATTACTACACATCATGTGTACAAATTATGCTGTTTGTTTTTTGTCTTATGAAAAACACACAGCAACATTTTATTAATGTAGTATACCAGCACAAAGGTAAAGTTATCTAACAATAATATTGTTGGGTAAATAATTAAAACATGGATGTGCTTGCATGTGTGTGTGAGTGTGTGTGCATGTCTGTTTGATTCATGTCATGTTGCACCTTTTGCAAAACTCTGACACAGAGAGAAAATAATATTGCAGACTATCAAAAATACAGATTTCAATTTAAAATTTATCTTTAAGGTCTACATAATAATAATTTAATTTATGTGGTAAAATAAGTTTAAAATCCTTTCATTGATTCATTTTCCATACAGCTTATCCTGGTCTCAGGGTCATGGTAGTGCTGGAGCCAATCTCAGCTGTAATTTGGGGGAGGTGGAGCTCACCCTGGACCAGTTACCAGTTCATAGCAAGGCCCCACATAGAGACAAACAACCATTCACTCTCATTCACATGTGGGCAAGTTCGAGTCTCCAGTGAACCTTATGCATGTTTCTGGACTGTGGAAGGAAACCAGAGAACATACAAACTTCAAACAGAATCACCTCTTCTTCCAAAGAGCGAGTTATGGATGTCGCGAAAGAGGATAATGAAGTTAGTTAGTGTAAGAAAAGAGAATGCAGAGGACAGGGTCAGATGGGGCCAGATGGATGGAATGAAAATGAAGAAGAGGATTTTTGAAAATTTGGCATAAACTAGATTTGTTAAGGCAAAGAATGATTTGAAGAAATGGAAAAAGGCGTCAGGCCAACATTTAAGCCCTTGATCAGACTATCGTCGTACATATCGGGACAAGAACAATACCCACTGACAATCTCACACTAATGCCAGCACTAATTCTTGAAACCATGAAGGTATTCTTTGGATCAAAGTGACAAAAGATAATCTCTAAGAACTGATATCACACCACACATATTACATGTCATTGGAGGAATCGGTCAGCAGTGTATGAATGTACAGTATATCGTTACAATATACAGACACATACACCTGTATGTGTATATTCATATTGTAACGTTTCATTGAAGACGTCTGCAAAGAGGCTAACACTCCAAATGTCATTGCTTTATTCCCAACAACTTCTCTTGATATTAACACACTAGACTCCGTGTTCCACATCACTACCCCTACGTCCTGCCATCTTCTGGACTGCGTTCTATTTGACAACCCTGCAGTCCAGTGATCAGCGAAGGGCGGGACAGGTCAACAGCCTATAGCTTCTATTCCGGGTTCACACAACATAAATATAAATTGTAGCGACCCCGGAATAGAAGCTATGTTCAGCAATTACGAGTGGTTGGTAAAAAAAACGTTATTTTAGTAGAACAGTCACGTCCAACAATCTTCAATGACAGCAGCTCAAAAACCCGTTACCATGCGCCTCTCCAACTCTCTGGCACGTACACCCCTCGCTCTGTCATCCAAAACACATTCACAGCCAGTAGGAAATAAGAGAAC
Source organism: Fistularia tabacaria (assembly GCA_901007705.1). Classification (NCBI taxonomy): domain Eukaryota; kingdom Metazoa; phylum Chordata; class Actinopteri; order Syngnathiformes; family Fistulariidae; genus Fistularia; species Fistularia tabacaria. The sequence continues at coordinate 286,257 of CAAKHD010024393.1, forward strand.
TCTGAACATTACTCTCAACAGTACTGCAGGGTTATAAATGTACCAAAAAATTCAGCATGCCCGTTGTATAATTACCCCCCAATATTGTCACAACACAAAGTCGCAATAAAACATTGTTTATCCTGCCCATATTGGCACCAAATTCAGATCCCAAATTCATTGGCAAATTAAATAGTCAAGCTTTTATTCAATCATTCAGGATGAATTTAGTTTCAATGTGAAAATTGGTTAGATCAGCATCCTGCTGCATGGAATATAACTGCTACATTTTGTGATAAATATTCATTGTGTGTCCTGAAGTGGGGAAATAAGTAGAAATAAATTGGGGGTGCCTATATGGAGACTGGAGTGGGGGGGGACCTCATCAGAGCTTCATGTGAGCACAGGAAGACAAGACAGAAACTCAATTACTTGGAAAAAGAAGTCTCCTGTCGTGTTTCAGTGAATGTGTGTGTGCATGTGAATGTGTGATCTTGTAGGGGAGGGTGCTGCAACGACTCAAAGATGATAGCATCAAAGTCCTCCTTTATTTTGCCTGGTTAAGGACGATGCGTTGCATCTCCACAGCTGCCTGGGGCCATGGTGATGTCATCTGGCTGTCACACACAATGACAGGAAGCCTTCCTGCTGCCGGTACCTGGGCATGAATGAATGAATGGATTGATAGATAGAAGCCCCTTTGGTGGATTGATGAGGTCTCACGATAAAACTGATCCAGGAAAATGGACAGGTAGCACATTAGGATTTTCCTGGGTACCTGTGGATAGATCCAGCACTAATCATAAGCCCTATGCCCCATTTGGTGAATCACAATTGCATTTCATTATGGCTGCAGTAATTCTGTTATGAATTCACATTGCAATATCAGTAGCTCATGTGTCTGGGGATTATTGCAGTGCTTGTGTTTGTCATCGCTCATGCTCCACCCTTGATCCACCGAGACACAAAAGAGCTGGAAGACAAAAAAGCAACAACTTCTTCTGTGTATTTTTGGAGGCTCATGCAAATCAAGCCAGGCTAAGTGTGTATGCATGTGTCTTGGGAGGACTTTGCAGCAAACACAGATTTGTGAGGACTTTGTTGGGCTGACAGATTTATCAGTAGGGTCTTTTGTGGCCATCCCCAGCCTCCAGCACCTTTTGGCTTTTGCGAAGCGATTTGAGACAAACGGTTGCAGTCTATCCAGAAAACACCCCCTTTCAGATCTACAAAAGCTGTATTAAAGCATTTAAATGGAGCCTGACAAGTCACAGATGTAGGAATTAACTAACCTCGGCCTGTCCAACCAAACTGCATGAAAGACATTCACCAATACTTGTGAGATTTATTTTCGGGATTGGGGGGAATAAAAAAAATGCAATCAACCACACAGTACTGCCAGACAACCCTTAATCAGATGCAACCAGATTGCTAACTGACTTCCTGAGTTCCATGTAGCCTCCTTTTCCATGGGAACAAAAGCACCTCTCCTTTTAAACTAATCAAAAAAGGATATCTATTTATGTAGATGGTTGGGTAGATGGATAGAGTTCTGTGTATACTGTATCCATATTTTTTAGATATATTTTCTGAACCCATTATTCTTTATCCTCGAATCCCTCCATATCACCCTGCGACTTTATTAAGTTTCATTACAGTACGTACTACAGAAATAATGAGATGTAATTAATGCAATACATTATAACGAAATCATATCAATAACATTTATGATTATTAATGAGCTACAAGGTAGGATATAGTCAAAATTTTAATGTCAAGGAAATTGCTGTGAAAAAAAAAAAAAAGATTGGTGATGAGTTTGGCTTGTCATTGTAGTTCGGCTCCTCCTGACAACAATATGACCCTCTCTGTCTGTTCTCTGTCAAAGTGACATCAAACAGTCCTGGAATAGCCCTGCTTTTGGCCCCTCTGTGATCCCCTCTCCCTGTGTAACATGCTGACCCATCACTGGTTTAGATCATGTGTCTGCATTAGGCAAGTAACAAGATCTTGGATGTCTTGTGAAACTGCAGAGACAGGAAACAGCCAATTCAAGAGCATTTTGCAAAATGAACTTCAGTGTTGCAGACATCAGTTCCTCCAAACAAAGCTGGAGTGTCTAGAACAGACACCTGAAAATATGTCAATTTTATATTAACATTATGATGCAGGAATTGACTACATAAAATCATAATAATAATTTTTAGAATAATGAAAGAATAATGAAAAAGGTAATAGGGACAAATTGGAAAACACCATCATCGCTGAATGAATTTGCTAAAACTTGACAGGATAAGAACGAGGAATAAAAATAGCCATGCTTCAGCCATGGATTATAAATTCCGCAGTCAACACGTAAAGACTCAAAATTGAGCTTTTGCAAGGACCTTGAGCATCATAACCATTAGGAATGACAACCTGAATTTCAATGTGTTAGGGTGATGACTACATCTGAGCCTGTGTGTCCCACATTTTATGTTCAATATTGAGTGAAAAGCCCAGAGGACTCATAGAAACATATACTGTAATAGTCGCTTGCCATTGCAAAGCAGACCAACGTACGGGCTTCTTTCTCTTTTAGATCCTGTCTCTGCAATCAAGTAAACTGCATTGTGGGACCACTTAGAACAAACTGGTAAGTCTAGCAACAATAGTTTTAACACTGGATTATTGTAATAATAATAAACAAATAGCTTTTCATGGGAATTCCTACACTGCTGTTAAATCAGTCAGAAGACCTGTCTTTAATTTCTTCTGAAGAAGACCAGTCACACATGTTTTGGGGACAGTTATTTGCTCCAAATCTTATTCATCCTGTTTAGACTCCATGTTTTACTTGGACATGCTACAGCATATATGGGACAGCAAACAGAAAGTCCCCATTGGAATTGTGTGATCAGCCAACCAACTTACCAGGTAAACTTTGTTAACACAGCTATCAGATATACTTTATTGATCCCGGAGGAAATTGTGTAAAAGGATGAAAAAGACGAAAACTCTCTCAACTAGCATGTTTACAATGCAATATAAGTACCAAAACAAAGAGTGATAGAGAGAGACAGAAAAAGAAAGTAAAATGCTTAAAAGTGTAGGAACAGAAAGAAGGAGCAAAATACTTTAAATAATTCAACTAATAAATATGCCCTAAGTTTCTGAGCTGATTTGACTGATTGGAGCTTCATATTTAGTAATCATGCATTTCGTGCATTCAATGTTTTTTTTTTATTTTTATTTTTTCATTGTCATGACTCAAATTGTGATAAAACGATGGCATCTTAAATGAATAATACATCATAGAAAGTAGATGGGATGTATCTTCTCAACCTATAGAGCTAAATGCGTTAGCATATGTCTCGTCGTTTAAACATGCAACATCTCAATCTTATAACCTTCGTTGTGTGCTTACATATTTCATATTTTGATATATTCGGCCTTGGGAAATAGTCAGACTTTATGCTTTCTTTGTTTGATGAGTAGGAACTGGAAATATACAAGAGCAAACATTTGTAGATTATTTAAATCAATCGCCATTGTTTCTGCTTAATTACCACCAGGGCCAAAATCTTAACTATGGATTTAAATTAATTGATTTTTTTTTTTTTTGTATACTCCTTTATAGTCAATCCTCCAGTTATTATCAATCAATCCCTTCTGTTCCCTCAAGGACAGCATTCCTCCCATTACCAGGCAAGTTACCTGCTCCTCATAATAAGGCTCATGACGACTCTTAATTGAAAGAGACAAAATAACACCCCTGTTATCCCATGAGCCCAATCCATTACCTTCATATGCCATCACCCACATCCCTACCCCATCTGAGAGTGTAAAGTGTCTCAATGGTGGCTTGTTCACTTATTCAAACCATATCTTGGAATGATCTTACAGCCTGCAGGCTGGTCATTACATGAGATGTGTTTCCTGTTTGTAATAATGCTGCTGTATGACATCTTCCTTATCAGCAGGTTGAGACTATTGTTGCTCTTCAGCACACAATCACACACATAATAAACAAACATACATCCAGTGTCATACATAATTGTGGGCCCTGATGTAACCGTACATGTCGCCCCCGAAGCCTGTATATAACCAGGGAACCAATTATATGCATGATCACACAGCCATTGGGTTGCATTCAACCATATAGAAATTCAATTATCTGATGTTAAATTCCTTCACGGGAAGAAGTAATGATTTGAGCATATATTTTCTTGCTGCACTGATTCACCAACAAAAGCAAGCATGGTCAATTACATTTTATGTTTAAAAAAGAAAAGATGTTCTGAGTGTGAATTATATTATGGACATGGATATCTTTTTCTTGGTGGTTTAAATGAATGTTTGATTACCTACAAATCCAGCTTACACTGCCATGGTTTGCCTTTTGGTTCACAATAGTGCTCATCCTGTGTAACAGTTCATTCGTAGTCTTCATGGTGGCTTCAATGTGCTTAGCTGCAACACATACATTTTCTCATACACACTGTTATCACCAGTTCATATCTGATAATGTACTTCATCCCAGGTTATTTTTATTTATTTTTTTCTGTATAAAAAGAGGGACAATTATTTTCCTTTGTGAAGTGACTAACAGCCATTTTGAGTCTACCCTATGAGCTCAGTTTTTATTCTTGTAATATGTGTATTGCTATGGAAACAGTGTGCATACTGTGAGCCCCTCCCTTCTGTCCTTGTGCAGACACCATCGAGCCTCCCAACCTTTATGAAGAGCAAGGATCCTCCCTTTCGCCATCCTATTAGTAAATTATTACGCAAAGGCATTTCATGAATCTCAACATGCAAAGCATTGTTTCTGGAGAAGGCACCAACCCAAAGAGGGATCTGCAAAAGCAAAAATCCCTCCCCCATTCAGCGGCTTTTATTAATTACACATCGAAGCTATGCCTGTGCCTCAAGCGCTTCCTGTGTGATGCTGGAACATGCTACAAGGCTTCTCATCTGGAGCCACAGGGAAGCTACAAATGTTAATCACACACTCTTAAAGCAAAAAAAACAGGGAGAAATCTTTTGATTTCTCTTCCTCTCCTTCCAGGGAAGAAGTGAACCACTGGAGGTCTTTACAGAATGCCATTAGCCAATAAATCAAAGCAGAGATTTTTTTCTCTACTCATGATGGAATTCTGCAATGGAGCCTTCAGTAAAAATGGCAAACGATATTGCTGAGAATCTTCATGAGTACTATACCTGAAGAAAATAGCTACGTCCTATTTTGTTGATTGGTCAAATCACTGCAAGCTTTTGCGATGAGGATATAAACGTCCTCCCCCTCTTTTGAGTGTGTACTGAATTGGGAAATTTCCTGTATTTACCTGTGAAATGGGAAGGGTGAATGTTTTCATTTGAATTCCCAACTTGATGATTGATGATGGTTCGACTCAACATTTTCCAGTTGAGTGATCTTTCAGCACCTCCAACATGTGGTTAGGCATTGACTATGTGAGCCAAAATGAAATTATTTTTTCCATAAGTTGTCAGGTCAGGGTAACTGCTCCTTCATATTGTTATATTATACAAATCACATTGTCAGAATGAACGCCCACCTGATCCCTGGAGGACACTGGTACAATTCCAGCTTTTTTATGCTACAGCAAGTAAAATTATAATTCTTGAATTCTACATGGACTCACTGTTGACTCAGGGGATTAAAGTAGATAGTGTTGCAAGTCACCATCAGCCTTGATTGATGAGGAGAGAACGTCTATTAAAATAGTGTTGTTGGTTGGTCATATTCAGTTGACCAAACCCCTTGTGTGTAAACAAGAATATGTGACAATTGCCTAACCAGAGAAATGATAATGGTCCTAGTATATGTATATATGGTGTTCACCTAGTATAGTGATCCGGTGGAGAACAACCCATCCAGTCCCTGAACAGAGAAAGACGCATTTTCCCAGCATTATTACAGCTATTAGTGATATCATAGCTGACCAAACCTGATACAACAGCCAAGACATTTTACAGCTGTTTTACTTGAGCAGATAATGCTCACCACTTAACAAAATTCAACTGTATAGAATGGGTTTGAGATTATGATTATGATTATGATTATGAGACGCACACACACACACACACACACACATAAAACAAAATAAAATATGTCTGCAGTTGAGGTTCTCATGTCCTTGTTTTTATCATGTATCCTTAAAATTATGTAGTAAAGACTAAATAGTCACTCTTAGAAGGGAAGAACAAACAGCTTCCTGTTTTATTTTTTGTCTTGGCTTCTTTTATTTTTTTTTACATCTGGTAGAACATTATAGATATTTTTACTTGATTCAGCACAGAGAAAACACAGCTGTAAACATCCATCCATCCATCCATCGTCTACCACCTTATCCTGCACTCAGGGTCGCAGGGAATGCTGGGGCCTATTCCAGCTGTCATCGGGCGTGAGGCGGGATACACCCTAAACTGGTCGCCAGTCAATCGCAGGGCCACATATACAGACCAACAACATTCCCTGACTTACTCATTCGGGGCAATTTTCCCAATTTTTTTCCAATTAACCTGCTGCATGTTTTTGGACTGTGGAAGGAAACCGGAGAACCCGGGAGAAACTCATGCAGACACGGGGGAATAGCAAACTCCATACAGAAAGGTCTCCTGTCTGAATCAAACCAAGGTCCTTCGTGCTGTGCGCACTGCGCCCCGGGAGGCTAAAAGTGTCTCCTTTCCACGAAGTTGAAAATGTAATTCATGTCAGAGATGGAGCCTGCATATTTTCAGTCTCGTAGCTTTCCATATACCTGTGGAATTCTGCAATTATCGTTCTCTCATCATTATTATCCCCTGCATTTTTATTCTTTCAAATATCACAAGGTTATGTCATGTAGGGCAAAATGCAGATGTTGCTGATAAAATAAATAATGCCCTCTCTGCAAATCTGTAACTACTCAATGACAGCATGCAATGACATGCAGACCCTGCAGCCACAGCAGCTAAATAGAAGTCACATGTAGCACTCCTCTTTCGGCCTTTAGTGGCAAAATCTATCATATCCAATATTGGATATCAAAATATTGTGATATTTGCAGGAACATTGTTTGACACAAACTGCCATTTTATGGACAATTCTAGTATATGATATGATGTCTTCTTCTTTTCCTTTTGGCTTTTCCCTTCAGGGGTCACCACAGCGAATCAACCTTCTCCATCTAACCCTATTCTCTGTATCCTCATCTCTCACACCAACTAACTTCATATCCTCTCTCACTACATCCATAAATCTTCTCTTCAGTCTTCCTCCAGACCTTCTGCCTGGCATCTCCCATTCCAGCATCCATCTACCAATATATTCTCCATCCCTCCTCTGTACATGACCGTACCATCTCAGTTTGGCTTCTCTGACCTTCTCTTCTTGTAAGATAATATGGCTTTGGTGTTTACTAAAAAGTTCAACATCAACTTTGGCTTCAGAAAAATACATTCAGGAAAATGTATGAACATGTGAAATATCATTATAAAGCATGAATGCATGCTCATAGCATCTCAATCACTTTTTTAATTTTAGAAACCTGTGATGAGAATGGTACAAATTGGATGAGACACATTTTTAATCTGTGTAAGTGATTGGTTTGAGTTTTGATTCACATAAATTAAACATTATACTGTTTTTATGGGCATTTGGCAACACAGTCCATCTTAATTTTTGATGAAAGCCTATGACATGCCTGTTGTAGCCAGGCAGGCATCTCACAGCCTGCATATTTACTTCCAGCTCATTTATTCTCATTATGCAGCCCTGCAGACGTCAATGATGGGATTTCTGCCCCACAGTGATGTTCTATGATACAGAAGGTGAGAGAGCAAAAGGGATAGATGGAGTTAGCATCAGAAAACAAGACGGAAGCAGAGCAATAGGGGGTGCATTCATTCATGCTCTGTGTGTGAACTTTGACATCTTTGACAGAGGTACCCTCTGTTTTCAAGCCCTTGTTCAACGACACCAGCTCATTCTTTCCCCCTCTCTCAGTCTCCATTGGAAATATCACATTCACTGGCACCTAATGAGGGCTTGCCTTGTCGAGAAGGTCTTTCAATTTCATATCTTGGGTTTCCTTCCCTGCTGCAATTACAGTCCAGTTGGGTGACAACATGTCACATGTGAGATGTATCAAAACATGAATCATTCTGAGGCAGATATATGTAATTATATCAAGTTTACATCTCATATCAAATTATAATTATTAGGGTTATTTAAGAAATGTTAATGCTATTCTATTTTCTTATCAAAAATGCAAAATGCAAATCTATGCATTCTATTAGTTTTATAATGATGAATAAGAATTAAATCAAAGTGATACTAATAAATAATCCATTGTTGTTGCACTTTTTGAATATATATATATGCAAAATAAAATAATGCATGTAGGACACCCATGCATTTTAGATTTGACGAAATAATACTTTTATCAATGTTCAAAGCAGTAGTTACATTTAGAACATAACTTATATTTATCAATAGAAAACAATCAATGGCCATCACATTATTAAAAAAAGAGAGAGAGAGAAAGAGAGACAGAGATAGAGAGAGAGCGTATGTATTGTGCATTATAACTTGAATTATTTTAAAGCCATTATAAGGGGTGCTGACATGTACAACTGTATAATGTGTTGATTCTTTATTCTTAGATGATGGGTCTTGACCAAACAGGGTTATCCATCGGTAGCAAAGTAAAAAGTATTCACCTCGACCTTTCACAAAGTTTTGGGGGGGAGGGAAACACCACTTGTCTTCAAGAGTGTGGTAAATCTCTAAAAAAGTCTGTTCAAACTTCCAGTCGCTCCACTAGAATTATAGCAAAATATCTACTTGTCTCTTTAGGAATACCAAGAAAATTGTTGCATTGGATAAATATCAGGTAACACCATTGTCATGGCCAGTGTTTTTTATGTGTACTTCTTGTTTGAAATCTTGTAATAGGCGAGACTTTTGGAGGTCCTCAGACTGTCATACCACTCTCAGCCTTAAAGTTTACGACTGGGACTCACTGTGGTAGCCCTGGCGAAATACATGTTAAACTTGCCAGACAACATATTGCCGAATCCATTTCATACTCCTCACAACCAGCTATTCCCCTCCCTTTTTTATGTTCCATCGAGATGTTGGTTCTGCAGTTTTGTAGCAAGGAACCCCTCATGGAGATTGAAGTCATTGATCATTATTTATGTTGTCTGAGTTGTCAAAGATACCATCTTCCAGTAGGAACCCCTGGGTTAAATTTGAATTTCATATGCCTTCCACAAGCATTTAAAAGGAAAAAGTCCAATCTGTCATCATCGATGCATGGAGATACATATGTAGTACTTTTGACATTCCTTTTTTTGGTTATTTTGAAACTGAACTTTTTGCATTCCTTGGAGAATAAAGTCTACTTTATTTATTATTTGTAAAAGAAATATAAATGATCTATTAATTTTATAAATATACTCATACCATTTGGCAAATTAGAGATCACAACGTGGATATTGGTGATTACAGCTGTATTATCTTTTGGTGTTCTTAGTTTAATCTTATTTGGTCATTATTGTACTTGCTTTGGATCACAAAAGTTAATAAAATGATTTAAATCATTAAATAAATGTGACTTCTGGGATGTTATACAATTTGTAATTATTCTACTTTGCACTGTATTTACCTTATCTTTGCTCCATTCTGTTGCTTGTTCTTTTGGCTCCAATTTTAAAACTCGAAGGATGGTATGGTAAACTGAGACCTGCACCTTAAGCCAATGTATAAATTAAACACTTAGAGATGAGAAGGTCTGCTGAAAAAAAGGAAACAGATGTTCCGCAAAATTTAATTTGGTTCGATAATAGCACTCACTGTAAAATGGATCAATTCACAAAGGTGTCTTGTTACATGTATTGCTCAGTCAAGCCATTGTGTAATCCATTCACAGTGATTATGATACCCTTAATCAAGTTATTTGGACTCAAGTCAATCTGTTCATTTCCCTCCTTTGTGCAAAAGAGAAATCTTTGCCTCCCTGCTACCTCTTGCTTCAGACAGAGATAGAGTGGTCATGCTCTTTGCATTGCTCACTCTCTGTATCTCTCTCTCTCACTTTTTCTTTAGCTTTGAAATCATACAGAATCTATGGCAATTTGGGGAGACAAAGTTAAAGGTAACAGATCCGAATCTTGCTAGTTCCAACAGTGGGAACTGAGACCGATCTTGGGTTAATGCACAAAACTCCAGTCAAATAGGCAATCAATGAAGAAATATCGACGTATCAAAAAGGACTTAATTTGCTTTTTCCTTTCAAATAAGGACATAAATGACTTTTAACTGTTCATGACTGTTATAAAAAGGAGTAGGAACAATGTGGGTAAAATGTATAAAGAAATACCCTGAGCAAAGATACTTGATTTGTAGGCTTCAGGTGAACACACAAGAGCCACTGAGTCAGACATGGTACTAAAGTGAGCCTCCAAACATTATAAGAACGGGTGATGAAATCTCCTCACCTCATCATTTCTAGTTTAGAAACCTACTCCATTCCTGTCCAGGGTTTATTGGGTAAATTGATTACTCACTGACCTTTACTGTATGCTCCTCTGACGCAAAGACTTCTTAATGATCAGATGCTGTCAGAGATGCTGATATCACAGATACTTATATTTCCTGTAGACTGCTCTGTATTTGCAGGCTTTGAGAAGAAAGGCATGGAATCTGTTGATATGCAAGAGGATACTACAACAAAGTGAACTCTGTTGAAACAATCTAATGAAACAGCAACGCAGCTGCTGGGTTGCGAGACTTGCGTTGTTTGATTGAGTCGAGAGCAGTAAATTCAACATGTTGTTTTTTTTCTAATATTGTTTCGATCTTACTTACAATCACATTTGATCAAAGCATGAAAAGCACAGAAAGATATAAATCACAAACCTAGTGACATGAAAGGAGACCTTACAAGAAATCATTGTTGCCGTTACCTTGAAGAGAACGAAAAACAGCAAGATCAAATTTTTTCAGAGAAACTGAATAAAAAGCAAGACATCCATTGTTGTTTTAGACAGAGCACGAATGCCCGCTGCTTTGATAATACATCTAATTTTGTGTTATACAAATCATGGTGATGATATATGTGGTACAATTCACTGCCCCATCCCTGAGATAAAAATCAGGGGCTACAAGTTAATACACCAAGAGCAAAATTTTTTAAACAAAACTGTTGGTAAAAAAAACATTTATCTCACCACAAATATCAGAAGAGCGGGTTAATTAGCTTGTCTGAGTCACACTCAAATGCACAATGTTTCCATGGTAACCTCTGAATGACTAAAATCCACTACAATGTTTTTTTGTTTTTTTTTGCAACCAAATACTCTGATTATCCGAATCCACAAACACACACACACACACATACACATTTATAAGTATTTCAAAGTTTCATATACAAAGCATGTCATAAATATGAGTTTAGTTGACTAACACAATCTGACCGCTTCCAGTTGTTCGAAAATGCCACATCAGGCAATTTAAGGGCCTTAAATGCTGATGTTTTGTAATCCAGTGTTAGCAGTTAGTAGAACTTTGATTTCAATTTGCACCTAAAATCCTGAAATACAACAGCTGTCTGATGTGCATTGCAGCGGGTTGTAATAAATTATTCCTAAGTATCATGACTTCATATCATCTCTGGTGTGACATTTAAATGCAGCTAGGGAAATTCCCACGTTTTATAAATTCCAAAGATCTGGTATTTGCAGGTTTGTGTTTAATTTCTATATTTATTTATGAACTGCTAGAGCAGTAAAAACTGTTCGAAAGACACGTTAAATAGCGTTATCCATACACCATGGTCCCACTGAGCAAGCGGGAGATCGAGGATCCGCAGAAAAATAGCTGTTAGGTACCAAGAACCTGTCAGTTGCCAGAGATGAAATATAGGTATCATGATCATCATCATCATCATGACCATCATCATCATCATCATCATCATCATCATCATCATCATCATCATCATCATCATCATCATCATCATCATCATCATCATCATACTTCAAACTTTTCTTTGCTCCTATTCTAATAGCGGAATACCAGATACCAGCATACCATCTGCAATATTTTATATGTGTATCCATCCATGAATTCATTCATTCAGCCACCCATCCCCTCTCTAAGACTCCTCCTATTAAGACCTGCTACTGCCTGGGCTTGAGAATAATGTCACAGTCACTGTTTTGAGGGGGCAGGGACGCGCCCTTAACCCGGTCACAACGTGGGGAAGTTGCGCACGGTTCTCCGGCGTTGCCATGGTTTTTTTTTATCCTTCAACCCATTGACTGCTAAAGGGTCCCTCCTTTTCTACGAACCGTTCTTTGTAGTGGTGTGGAGGTGGTGGTTTTGCTGGTGAAGGAGGAGGAGGAGGAGGAGGAGGACGAAGAGGAGACGGAGGAGGAGAGGAAGAAAGTGCTATTACTTTTTTTCCATCCGGAGGCGGGCGGGTGTGATCGCAGCAGCAGCATCCACAGGAGGGAAGAGACTCTCCGCGCAGATCAACCGCGAGGCGAAGCGGAGTTACACCTCCTTTCTCTTCAAGAGCAAGACAAATTCCAACTTTTCTCCAGAACTGGCACGGCATGAGTTGCGCCTGAGGGTGAGTTTGTGCTATCCCTGTATACACGCCACTCGGGGAAATCTGACATGATGCCCTAATCCTGTTCTCTCCCTGTCAAGTTTGTTGTTTGAGCTTGTCGTGTTTTCAGCTTGCAGAGCGTGATCTCAGCAGGCACCTGTGTGGAGTGAATGCAAGAGCTGCTCTTTGTTGGAGGTGTGAGTTTCATGGTTTTGTGAATTGTATTTTATTATCTTTCGCTTTTTAATGAGTGGCTGATCAGCTTGTAAAGCATCCCCACCGCCCCCTATTGTGCTAGAAAATATTAAACTGAGCATCTCAAACCAAATGTACCTGATATGTCAGAGATGTTCCAAATGGTCTTATAAACCAACGTCTGCCTGAATGGTGAGGTAATTTTTCCTCATTTGTTTGACTGTCTTTAATGCCTCATGAGTGCTATGAAGCTTACAATTAGGTCTGGCTCTTCTTAAAACATCCCACTACCCAAAAACACAGTGATGACAACTGCTTCTACCTCTTACGATGCTGGGGAATCAACCTCTGAACTGAATCATAACTTCACCGAGCCTGCTGACGAACACAATACATTTCTGCATGGAGTTGAAGGTGTTAGCTGTGTTCAAGAGACTCACTTTGGGATACATATGAATACAGACTTATCTGTAAACCCTGCTGCACAATGATTTTATCTGCTGATGTTGATATAAGAGGGGTGCATAGGCTGTTCCAGCAGACATATCTGGAACTGGGGAAAGGTAACTGGTTGCATGTGGCTCTACAAAGTCAAGTAAACACTGTTCTACTAAGGAGATTTCATTTTGATTTGATCCTCATGCTTGGTTTTAGAGAGAAAATATAACCGTTGTTTTAAAGAAAAAAGACAAAATAAAAAGAATAAATTAGTTTTCGAGTCCCAGTCATAAGGAAATTGTTCTCCCTGTAGCTAAGTTGCAAAACTGCAGAAGCATGTCTGGAGGTGACTGATGAGATCCCAGCTAGTGTGATTAAAATCACATTAAAGTGACGATTCAGAGGACTGCTGTCATAGTTGTTACTTATAGTTTTCTTAATGGGGGCTGTGGATGGAGCAGTTAGTGTGTGCATTAGGGATTTCTGCCAGAGGTTTTTGTTGCATTTATTTACCAGATGCATTGTACGTAGTAAACAAAATGATTCCCTTAGTATGAATATTTACACAGTATGCAAATTTCTCACACTGCACAGAAGCGCCATAGATTCCAAAGTTGATTTCATTATGGCTGTTGTGAAGAATCCAAGGGGATGAATAGATAATTCATACCTTATCAGTTATTTGGTGCCTTTTGATGCACCTTCTCTATCTTTCAGTATGGCCTGAATTGTTCTTTGCATCTACACTTTTTATGAAAAAAATAAAAAATAAAAAGATCTATGTAGTTTATGAACTGCCACTGCTTCCTCTTGGACATTGTTGAAGTTCATTCATAAACTCCAGTGCTGCTCAGACTGTCCTTAAACATGAAGCCCCTTCTGAAGGTCGGACTGCCATTAACAAATTTAATTATCTCAAGTTTCCTTCAAGAGGTACAGACCCCATTTAGGTTGAACCCCATTCATCTTATGTGTGACACATATAGACTACAATTATCACACACCAGGTAAGTTGCTTGAATTTAATTTCTAGGCTAAAGACAAAGGAGCCTAATAGTACTTGTCATCACTCATGGTCCCCAGCCTCTCTGTATTCAGGGCAGTGGTGCTTTGTGTCCAGAAGTAGGTCGAATGCTTCTCACCAAACAATTTGAGTGGGAGCCAATAATTGGACAAGCAAAGTGTCGACCATCTCCCAGCCGGTTCATGACAGCCAGGACTCTCGCCACTTAATATGCAGCTCCAACCTGATGCATTTCATGGGCCTTTTTCATCCTTTTAATCATTAAGACTACAAAATGCAGCAAAACAGGGCATTCATTGTAAGTGCAGACAGACTTGTTCCATATGTTTTTCGGTGACACACTCAGCTGACTGTGAATCAACAACAAATGTCTGCTCACATGGAGGAAATAGCCTGTTACGGCACTGTTCAGATCTAACATCCTCTGAGGCGTATGGTATCTGGCTCTCTTTGGTGCTTGCACATTGAAACTCAGCCTCAGAGACATGCATTAACAAACACTGGGCTCATACCTTGTTGTTGTTTTTTGGGGTATTTTGTATGTTTCCATGAGTGGCAAAATCTGGCATGAAAATGTTGAGAAAAATGTGAATGAGAAAGATAACACCACAATTTGATTTTGGCTTTACCTGTTCATACAGCTGTGCGTTTCTCTTGGAACCAACATGTTTTGATTGTGTCTAGTGTGTATGCACAGTATCACCTGAATACAACATGAGAGAGTAAGGTACAGAGAGCCTTTTGTCTGTAGGGTGACTCGACACCTGACCTTTAACAGAGCAGGTGTGTGCCAAAAGATTTAGATTGTCCAGAGTCTAAGCTGAAATAAGTGTGTCTGGAACAGGATGTTCTGTATATTAAATGAGATTGTTTGCTATCTAAAACAGCCTGTTTGCATTAATTTTGGATTTTGTCATCTGCCTGATTAGTAGATTTAAACCTCCTTTTAAAATCTTTGCACAATCTGTAGGAGGGACATCACCTATCAAAATCATCTCTTTAGTTTCAGACCATGATTAATCTAAATGGTGGGAGCTGGACTATCATATTGCTGGTAAATAAACAGCACTCTGACCATGAGTTGGAGTGAATGGCTGTATCAGATGGTAAATGATCAATTCAAAGTTTCCTGGCACTTTTTCTGAAATCGGCTGCTTGATATAATCCCCAAAATATGGATTATCCAATAAGTGTGTGTTTTACAGTGTCAGGGGTAAACAGTGTCATGGCCAGTACACATTGCTGATTGTACACACCTGTTCCCTACAGTCTGATTTATGTCTGACAGTTCCGAATTTCAGTGTGTGTGTGTGTGTGTCAGTGTGTGTCTAAAGTCAGTGTTTCCCTTTGACTGGTGCTACTTCATCCTGTCCCCAACGTGTTAGCTAACCTGAATCTGTCCTCTGTCAAAGTCAGGTTTGCTTTTTTATGGCTTCTTGGTTTGGTGACTGTTTTCCACCATATAAGGGGGATTTGGATGTTTGTTTGTTTTTTGCACTTTGCAGTCAGATACTTTCCTTGGTGCTATTTTTTTTTCAAATGATCTATTTTTTTTCACTTTGCGCCTTTTCAGTGAGGCTGGGATTATTTATAACTTCGTCTGTGTTGAGCGTTTAGGTTCTCACCTTGCCCGCCCTGGTCCTATGAGACCCTTTGGTGTGAACGTCCAAAATGCAATGTAAGAGAAAATGAGAATACATGCTCTGGCTGAGAGTGGCTGACACTGATTTAACTGTTGTCAAGTTTTATTTTTTACTCCAGTCACAACCAAAATGTAATTTTTAACTTGTTGATGCTCTACTATGTTAAGATAAGTTTTCTCTACTTCATGGATTTAAGTTGGCCAATCTGATACACTTTGAATGTGGCTATGTCGTTTTGACTCATGCAAAAGATCTGAGTGTCCTGACTTGAATCGTATCTGAAGAAATTCAGCAGAAATTGTTTTTCAAAGTCCCTGAATGATATGAATATGTTTCATATGTGATCTAAAAAAATGTTTTCCTGTTTCTCACAATTCTCACAGTTTTGAAATATTTGTTTTTGGATTCAATGTGGCTTTGCTAAAAATCAGCTTTTGGGTTTCATTTTTAGCAAGACCCTAAAATGTTGGCTGAGTGCTATGGATATTCTCATATTAGCTTATCCTAAATTGATAATACTCAGGCAACTGTTCCAGATTGCTCACTGGAGTGAGTTGTAGTCTCATCGAAAAGGTCTGATATCTATTAAAGACCCAGAACCTAATTGCACTTCAACTCAGGTTCCAACACTAAAAGCAATTACGGTGAAGACTTCTGCTCTCAGTACTGCAGGCAGAATAGGTTTCAGTGGTTTCAGCATTGTCTTACCTGAGCCCCCCTCCTTCTTAGTTGTCACAGATGACAGGAAGGAAGGCACTTTCTCACCACTATTTTCTGGAAATGAATTTGGTGGTGTGAAATATTTATTTTCTTACCTGCTCCTTTGCAATGCACATATTTATTTAATACATTTCTGTGTAACTTGTGAGTCTTTGGGGAGATTTTAGAAATGATCTTTTTTCAAGCTTTTAAAGGAATGGGGGAGGGAAGGGGATGGGCTGGGAAGATAGGTTGGTCTGATCATTTGAATCAACGTTTATTTGTTATTTAACACATCCCTTTAGCCACTGTGTGAATTTGATCAATGGCTCCTCACGCTGCACGGACAATTTATCAGCAGGGTTGATATTGAAGGACAAACTGGCGTGACTTCAATGTTATCTTATGCCAGAGCAGGAGTGGATATGAGGTCAAGACCAGCAGTCATCATATGCAGTACATACGTGACTGCCTCAGGGTGTATTTTGGCTATAATTGTACACATCATGTACTGTGAAAGAATGATGAAATGAAATCTTTAATGTCCACTGTTAACGGTGTCCTCAGTCTCCAGGAACAAAAAACTCATAATGCTACTTAAGTGGCAACTGCTACACACATCTATTGTGTGTTGTGCAATCCCTTCCTGGGGCTGTTTACGATTGTGTTCTCATGGAAATTTTCAATTTTTCTCAGTCAAGAAGACATTTTTTTTCCCTCGTATTGCTTCAACTTTTCAAGGTTCGAGGAAATGTCTTGGGAATTGTTCACTTCTTTCAGTGTTGACACCATTTCTTTTTTTTTAAAGACACTGGAGACACATGTTTTCTATGAGGATAGATATGAAACTGATCAGATTTTTCTGAGTTGTTTAGAAATGTATGATGCTAACAATAAATTATACAGCTTGTATTTACAATAAAAAAAGAGAAACATTGATGGAGACCCAGTAAAGGCAATATGGCAAGAAAATTATTAGAGTCTCACTTGGCATTGATAAATTTCAGACCCATTTCTATTCCTGCATGTCTGCCCATTAATTCCGCTGCTGTTGAATCACAGGGTACATACCATTCAATGTTTCAATGTGATTCAATGTTCACATTAAAAATACTTTGACAAAAAGAGGCGACACAACCATGAGATTCTCCAAGGAACAACAAACCTGACAGCAGTGCATCTGAACATACGAAGTTATTGCCCTTAAGTCACTAGGATACAACAATTTCCATTTCAATTGCAGGCTCTATTTGGGATAGCTCATGCATAGAGAGGTAAGCTGAACAAAGAGCACTAGAATAAAAGTGACAAATGTAAAGAATAGAACAGAGGAGTATGGTATCATTGGCTTTGTGTCCCATGAAGGGTATTGTGCTTGGCCGCATGGATAAGGTTAAAAGAGACCCTTGGGATAGAGCAGTGAAGGGCACAGAAGATGAGGGAGGACACATGATAGGCTGGGGACACACTGAGAGTAGTGGGACAGACAGGAAGGAAACTCCTTTTTTTTTTTTTCGCAAACTTCTTGTTGGAGCTATTTGTCACAGTAAAATTTAGCATCTTTAAATTGATTGTCTCATTTGAAAGGAATGTATAAAACACCAAAATGTTAAAGCTACAGTAAAAAAAATTGAAATGAAAGCACTGTTTTGAAGAGATCACAACCTACATGTGTATCCCCATTGAAAGGCATTTGTAATTATAGCAAACACATTAACTAGACTGCAGGGAATTCAGTGTATATAGCCTTTGTTTATTTTTACCAATCAATCACATTTGTTTATACATAATTACATTTTCCATTATCTACATAAACATCTTAGTAAATAGCTAACTGTGGCCATCAGTTTCCTGAAATTCTGAGAAAAGCTGTGTCAATAATATCATTATCATTAAAAGCAGAGACAATGGAAAAGATCCCCATCTAATGAGCTAGGGATAGAAAACTTTGATTTTTATTTCTTTATGCCAAAGCAGTTTATCATGTTGCCAAAATGACAAAGGCTCAATAAATCTATGAGTCTTTGCCCTTCGATACTATTTTAATGTTGGTATGTTTTCATTGTTTGAGATTAACAACCATCTTTATTTTTTGCAAGCATATGTGAGAAAATGATTTTTTACTGGTTTCAGTTTACATTGGTCTCATTGTGATAGTCAAATAAATGTGCTGTCTTTATCTTTGGATAAAAATGCATACACAACTGAGCAAAGTATGTCTCAACTTACTGAAAGATAAGTGAAAGCGTAAAATAGAAATATAATTTTAATATATTCTTTAATAATCCCTGTGGGGAAATTCGTTCTCTGCATTTGACCCATTGTGGATGAACCATGAGCAGTTGGCATGCCATCAAGGGAGCAGTTAGTGGTTGATTCAAATTTGCTGAAAAATGCTCCCCTGTCAGTAAGTACATATACATTACCTATGATTGATTGCATAATGTGCTTTACATATGTGCGTGTAGTAGTTTTCACTCAGCTGAAAAATGTGTATGAATATAATCCCTATGTGTGCAATGATAGCTAACCTTAACATAGATGACATTTCTCTGAAGAGACCAAGATGGGGATGTCTCTACCCGTCAACATTGCATCTTACCTGAAAGTTATTAACACAGTACGAAATCACCACTCAAGAGACTTAAAAAATCACAACACCTTCTTTTGGGAACCCTCCACTGCTTGTTATCAGTTGTGATAAGTATTCAAAGAAGTACCAAAGTACATAACAATACATCTTGACTTCACTGTCTGATGGAAGAGCTACCTTAGATCCCACCCTCAGGGTCTGAAGCATCTTCTGGCATTTATAAGGCAGAATATTAACATTTATGGAGCTTCCGATATAGATATCACTGTTTGATTGACTTTGGAGACAAGCACTAGCACTAACATGGATATTTCCCAATATGTCCAGCATCTCATGTATTATCATTACATACATTGCTTCCTGGAAATAACTCCAAAGTCTTGGTTAAGTTTTAAATTCATTGATATTTAATGTAACTCGTTAACATACTGTACATTCCCATTTGTATGGACATAACTTCCCGTAGACCTGCTTTGTCTCTATCAGTGGTAGGAGTTAATATATACTTTGCGTGCTATGGTAGTCATTCAAAAAGTGGGTGTGTAATTGGTGTGTGTGATAGGTTGTGCGCAAAATGAAGAGGCTCCCCCCGGGACCTCATTAGTCCTTGTTGGGGCCCAGTAGGTGCTGCAACTTCTCGGCTGGGAGACTTGAGCTAGTGCACTGCCATGTGTGTTGATTTGGTTGACCAGTTGAGTCCTGGGGTCAGCTCTGCATTGTAAGGGTCTGTTTACTGGCCCAGTGAGTCCTGGAGTGAAACACAACTATGTTCCCCAAATTGAAGATTAGAGAACAGATCATGCATGATTAGAATCATGAAACAAAGAGTCTGATCTTCTGAGTGGCCAATTTGCTAAGTGGAGTAACCCATGAGCAAGATGTGCAATCCCTTTTTGTTTTCTGAAGTAGCTGCATTGACAAATTTGTCCTTACTTGTCTTTAAGGTTGGATAATTGCAGACAAGCTATTCTCAATCCTCATGGTCCTGAAGGATTTGATTGACCTTGAGTCATTAGCTTGAATTTTAAACACAGCTTAACCCCGGTGCATTGTTTTTAGATTTCAATATCTGAGATGAGGTACATCTCACATTTTCTCCCATTAGCTCCTCAGGAGTGTTTTGCAGATGTTGTGTTTTCCAAAAGTCTTTACGTTTACCCATTAACATATTCGACTAAAAGCTAGAACTGAGCATGCCTGTTTCTAAAATACTTACCCACATATAGAGCAAATGTTGAGTGAAAAGGCCCTGCCAAGCTGGTACCAATCCAAATCCATTAATCAGCTTGGAGGAGCTCTACTCTTTATTTTTACGAGCGTGACAGGGAGACCACCAGCTATGAACTGCAGGGCCTCTTGACCTCATTAATTTTACAGTGTCAGAATTTCAAGGGATAGACACGAAGACATCTTTCAAAACACAATTGTATGCAAATGATCACACCTTGTAATCTTATTTATTTATTATTTATTTAAATTCATTTTTTTTTTTTTTTTTTGTCACGTACAGTTATAATGAGTATCAGAGTGCAGTCAAAAGCTCTCATTATATTTTGGGAACAATATTAAAATGAATAAAATAGTTTGGCTGAATCACTTGGCATTCTGGTAGCAACATCCTCTCATCTAAACACACAAGAGAGAGGTGGTGAGGGTAAATACTTTGTAATTGCATCAACTAATCAGTGTAATGCAGCCTTTACTGGACACAACTACAACAAAAGGCTCGTTATAAGTGTGGTTTCTCATTATGAAATACATATCAGATTGCAGGATACTCCGCTGCTGAAATTAGGTCTTTGGGAAAAAAAAAAATTCGTTCAAAATTAGCAACTCTGCATAAAGATAAAGTAAGGTTGTTTTATTTTAGCTTTGAGAAATATGTGTATGATTTGATCACCTCTTCAATCCATATTCATTCACAATCGTAAAGTAATTGTAAATCCAGTGTTCCTCCTACATTTTCTCAAAATAACAGCTTTGCTTTGCCTGCTTAGACATAGTAAATTGCTGAAGGGTCTTTCTCCTGACCATGCTCCCAAGAGTGTAAACAGACTGATTTCATGCGGTGTGTTTATTGTCAGTACAGAAAGAAAAATTCTGAGTCAAAAAAAAAATGCGATGTTCCTCATTAATCATTTAAGTATTCAGAGGAATAAGTGTGTCATAGACTCAAAAATAAAGATATTAACAGTGTCTAGCCAACTTATTATATATTTTGTGGTTTGTCCAGTTACATTCTTCATAACTCCTCCCAAAAATGTTGGATTTGTTTGATTCTACCTGTATCAAATTGCCTTACGTCGACATATGATTATATAAAAGTTAGAAACACCAAGGTAGAAAGGAAAGGGTGATGGATAGGGGTTTTTATCTTTGAATTATTTCAGTGAAAAAGATGTCTGCCCTTTAATTTGAGAGAGAAGTTTAGACTATCGTTCAGTTATCACCATTTCAAATGTACAAAGTGTATTTATTTATTTCTTCAATTAACAAAGTTCGAGTAATTCTTCTGGAGACTTTGAGCTCTTTTAAAATTGTGTTTAGTCTGGCTCAGGTTGGTTGAGTACTGTGATGGTCCAGTCTCTGGTCAGGTTAAACAATCTATCAGCTGGGGAATGTGGAATGAGGATTTTATAGTCATTTATTTATTTATATAATATTAATCCATTTTTTTCCTGGATTGAAATTTTCCAGTTTGTGTATGAAATGTGCCTTTTCACTGAGTGCTTTGGCTCTTTGAAAGGGCTTATAGGCTAGAAGCTATGGCTTTGAGAAACAACAATGGATCAATGAAGGTGATTCTGGATGAATCCTACTTTGATATCCTTGGCTTTAGTCTAGATATGCCCCCATCGTCTTTGTGTGACTCTGTCTGAGACTGATGTTTCCTTTATTGTCACCGATCCTTAATTCCATGATGATTCATGGACACGTGACACATAAAGGAGTGTGTCATCTTCTAGGAAAAGATGGCATCATTGTGTTGTTCACTCGACAACTTTACAACTCCATACAGTTCAGTCATATGTCAGTTTTTCTTTCCTTAAAATGTGCATTTGCATTTAAATCGACTTTGAGTCATCATGATTGATTTTCTGTGAGAGTGACTAGCTTTGGTTGATGGCTTTGACTGTAATACCCTTGCAATTGCTTTGTGTATGATAACAGAGGAGGGATTATTTGGTCTAACTACAGTAAAACTTTTGTTCATTTTTTGCTTGAGCCACAGAGTACTTACATTTCAGGAATTTTGGAACAGGAAGAGTAGATTTTCACTCATGAATTCTGTGTATTTATATATATATATATATATATATATATATATATATATATATATATATATATATATATATTTATATATATAAATATATATAAATATATATATATATATATATATATATATATATTTATTTATTTATTTATTTATTTTTTTAATTAATTAATCTATTTTAAAAAAGATTTTTTTTCCTGCTTTTTGTACAGCATTTTGAATTGCCTTAAGGTCAACAAATAATTTGCCATGCTATACTGGTGCTCAAACTGTTTAGAGATTTTTGAGGCTGATTTACTATTCAACAAGTCAATTGTTGCATTATTTGAGAAATTATAAACGGAAAGGGTGCAAACAAACATAACAAAATAGGCACAGGAGTGGAGCAGCACATTCATTTATGTTCCCTCTAGCTTTTTTTTCCCACGCAGTAGCACTTCAAGTGCACAGGATGATATCGAATAGCAGGTGAGCGAGGCTAATGGAAAAATACAGCTGTAGCAGGCAGTCGTGTCCGGCAGGTGCTGGGCTAGTGGAACACAGCGCGGCGTAACCAGAGCTAGTCTCCTCAGAGGTTAAAAATAAAGATGAAAATAGTCCAAGTCACCACAGTATAGTGCAGACTGAAAACTTGAGTTAAACTGGGGGACGAAAGAGGGATATGAAGTGATGAACAGGGAAAAGCATTTACTGTCAAAATGGCCCTGACATCTAAACACAGTATGTGCTTACATGATCAAAAACATCTGTATAATTTGTAAGCATAACTTTCAAAAAAAAAAATTGGGAAATTAATAATATTCGATTCAAATATCATGACAGAAGTTCTAGAAGCCAAAGGACCTCATTCAACCAGTGCCTTGAAACAGAGGACGTTTACAGTAAAAAATAATTTGAAGGAAAATTGGAAAGCAGGAATCTAAAATCCTTGCTCAAAACAAGATTTATAGTTACCATTTTATAATAATATGTCAATCATCAAATAATTCATAATATACACAGTCATTCAGTCAGTGAACTAGACAAGACAACATATTGCAATGTGCTTACATGACTCCCTGCAGCACTTTCTGTGGGTCAGGGTCGAATAGTCGGTCGACATAATGGCGACTTGTGGCAGTGACTTCCTACATGCAAACAAGAAACAGTGCAACAGATGAGTCTGAAGAATATCAGTCGCCCAGGTCATGGTGCTCGCAGATAAATCTTATTGTGGTCACTGGACTGGCTTAATTTCTTGGCTCTCTCTCATCGAAGGGGTGTCTTCAGGTCTGTCCAAGCAAGTCCAGGTGTCACAGTAAGATTTATCAGCAAGCACAACTGATAACCTTACGTCATCTGCCCCCCCAAAAAAAGATAGAGATTGTAAATAAGACCCATGCGCACTCATATGTACAAAGAAATAAAGTTAACCTATTCAGTGTCAAGATAATGGTATCCCTTACCATTTTATGTTTTAAGGTCATTGAAAATTTACACAGAGGGCAATGACAACGGATCTTTAAAGTGCAGCAATCGTGGAAGCCCAAGATAAAGCGTTGGTACTTTAGCGACCAGAAATCGACCGTTAGAACCAATTTTTGAAACTGATATTGAATATTCCCCGTCAGTATCATGCAAAACTGACAAACGAAGTTGCTTCAATGACAGGGCCCTTTAATAGCTGGCAAACGGCATCCGCTTGCAACCAACAGCAGCAAACACAAGCCTCTGCTGTGTGCTTCTAGTATGTTGGCCACACAAGTGCTTCTTCTTTCTGTGTCGAAAATTGACCAGTGTACAAATGTGCTTGAGGGAGGGATTGGAGTTTGATTTGTTAGTTTCACAGACGACCCGCACATTCGCACTGCAAAAAGATGAGATAATGAGCAAAACTAAACTAGCACTTGACCCCCCGGTAGCGTCTACTTAAGTCTGCTGCACTTCACTAAAGACACACAAGCTGGAACTTAAGGAGCAATTGTCATCACATAGACTACACTACTGTTAACCGCTAAGACGGCGGTGAAAAGCGGTAACGTTAATAATTTTGCTGAATCGAAAACATCTCTGGAGGTTGGCACTTTGGGCAAATACTTTTAGGTCCATTAATCAAGCTTGTTTGTCAAGTAGTCATTAGCGAACAATTCTAGGGGGACCTACTGTTAGCATGCGTTTGCTCACTCCGTTAACTTTGCTAATGTTTTTGATAACCGCAGCTTTACTAGGGAACATAAAGGGAGAGACTGAAATCGCAGCGAATTCCTTGAATGTCGGATGTATCGTGCATCTTATAATCTTTAAAAGTAACAGGAAAATGTAACTTTCAAAGCGAACAGACCTACAGAGGTGACTGGATTCTAATTTTAGCAGTTAGTTGCTAACTCATTCCGGGTGATACTGACAGCTACGTCGTTCGCTTGTTTTACTTTACCCAACACGCCGAAAAGGCGAGCGGACACATTCGATGCTGGTAAAATGTCACTAGCCGGGCACGTTCCCGCCTATCCATGCCGTCTCGGTCCTAAACGAGGCTCGTCGAGGGCAGTACCTCATTGAACCGCTACAGTGCTACATGTTGCAAAGCCATTAACGTAGCTTGCATGCTAACGGGAGAGAAACCGTAATAGTTTGACAACTATTAGCATCATTTACATGGTTAAACATATTGCTCAGCCGTTGCTGGAGTGATCGTATTGAAAAAAATCACATAGTTTAACTGACACTATTAAATTGACACTCACGGATAGCACACTGATACGGAGAGGGGCCTCCAACAAGCACGCCATCTCTCTTCCTCCGACAGGGCGCCCCAATCGGCGCAGGACTTTGCAGACACTCCGCCCCCACGAGCAGCTGCGAGCGGCTTTTACAAACTAAGAACCTTTGAATCGGGAAATTCCCAATAGCGTTATTACGAAAATGTAGAGCTTCGTTTATTTTTCTGACTTCAGTTACACACACATACCCCGCGAATACAACAAATATAACGCAGCTAACTTAGCAGGCTTTCTGACTGACAGTGGATTTGTCACTTAAGTAAATTTTGTTTTTAAGTGTGACGTAGGATTTTGTTCCACCGCCTTAGATTCGACACGATACGATGGAGCATTCAGAACTCTGAATGGATTGCGCATCAGTATCTTGAGGTTAAATGAACACACATATATATGTGTGCTGTATAATTGTACATCGATCGAAAGAAGCGAAGTAAAAAATCTGTTACGCCAATTTTTCATCGAATCTGCTGCTCAAAAAAAAGGTTGGCTTCAGTTTGGTTGCATACTGCGCACGCGCATTAGGCGACAGACGCGGGGTGGGAAAATTCATTCGACCGTTTTTGCTATTTTGTGGTAGAAACATGTTTTTTTTCAGTAAAAGTTTGAAACTTTACGTTGCATAAGATTGGCTCGTTGTGCACTTCTATTCCACCACTGTAAGTACTCCGTCTGTTGGCGTATTTTGTGGAGATGCGCATATAGTATTATCGTGTCCCGTGTTTGCTTTTATCCACATGATATAATATCAAGGTGACGTAGCCTCGTATAATTTGTTGCTCTTTGGTCAAGTGCTTTACCGCGGATGCATTTCAAAGTGTGGATTCTTCTACAAGAGGTAGACAACATGTTGTAGTGACCTACGAGAAACTAGTTTTTGCCATGTAGCAAGAGTCCTGCCTGTCGTTGTATGTGAAATAAAGGCTGGTAACAGTCATTACTTTCATAATTATGTTCCCAAAGCACACAGAGTATACTAATAACTGTATAAAGACCAGAATTATGTCCTAATAATCGACTTAAGCTCAATATTTTTTACACGAAAAGTGTTTAGCCCTTGGTTTGTCAACGTGTTCGGCCACGGAGTGGCAGTGTAAGCGACGGGACAAAACCCACGGTTCTCTTTAGAAAGGTATCCAAAGTTTACATAAATCGCTCCTTGGTCGAAGTTTATAATACTCCTTAAATCCGTTTCTAAAATTATATCCCAACAGACTTGTGATGAGTACTAATTCTGAAGTGTTAAAAGAAGCGTTTTATTTAGCTTTCTTAACTATAACGGTCAACTGACTTGAACACAATATTCCATCTCTGCAGTCGTGACTGACGGTGAAGTTGACATCCTGCATGCAAGTACCGATTACAACCATCTGAAACGTGGATATTTCTTGTATCTGTAGTTCGACGTATTAGTGCAGTATGAAGATTGCGATAGAAGGCTGCTGCCATGGCGAGCTGGACAAAATCTATGAGACGATTGGGTATCTCGAGAAGAGGGAAGGACTGACAGTGGATCTTCTGCTGTGCTGTGGAGACTTCCAAGCTGTACGGAATGAGGGGGACCTGAAATGCATGGCTGTACCAGCCAAGTATAGAATGATGCAGACCTTCTACAAGTAAGTATTGTTGTATGTGTTGATTGTTTGTTGGTTTTTGCATCCATAGACAACACAAATTATGAGTGAGACAAAGATGTTTACATCGCTATCTTGGCTGCAGGTACTATTCTGGAGAGAAAAAGGCTCCCGTCCTGACTGTCTTCATTGGAGGGAACCATGAGGCTTCGAATCATATGCAGGAGCTGCCTTATGGAGGCTGGGTGGCACCCAATATTTACTATTTAGGTAGAGACTAGCACACATTAGAGGTTATTCTGTCTACCCACTAATTTGAAGACTTGATATAACAATTGTTTTTAGGTTATGCTGGGGTCATTCGCTACAAAGGTATTCGGATTGGCGGCTTATCTGGAATCTTCAAATCGCATGATTACAGAAGAGGTGGGAAATCTTTTCATCGTCTGCATCCAAGAACAATTCAAAATTCCGCATAGTGTTAACAAGTTGTGTCTTGGTCTGTCAGGTCATTATGAATTCCCCCCATACAACCCTGAAACACTGCGAAGTGTATATCACATACGAAATATTGAGGTGTTCAAGCTTAAACAGGTACCAATATTTAGTTGCTTTCTTTTTGTGAAATATACTTGAAATATAAGAAAAGATAATGCTTTATTGATCTCCATAGGGGAAATTCGTGTTTTGCAGCAGCGCATCAATAACTATCAAAAACAGTTAGAAAAGAAAGAATATGTACATGTGCAAACATATATATATATATATATATATATATCACCACACATAAACATACATACATATATACATACACATGCCCATACCTACATATAAACACACACACACACACACATATATATATATATATATATATATACGCATACACATACATACACACATACATACATACATACATACATATTGCTCACATTCTTGTAGAAGAGGGTAATTAATCATAAATTATTTATTTATACTTAGATCCAGGTTCCTATAGACATTTTCATGAGCCATGACTGGCCTCGTGGAATATACCACTATGGAAGTACAGAGGAATTGCTGCGAAAGAAGAAGTTCCTGAGGCAGGAGGTGGAGTCAAACAGTCTGGGAAGTCCTGCCGCTGCAGAGCTTCTTGAACATCTCCAGCCCAGCTACTGGTTCTCTGCACATCTTCATGTGAAATTTGCTGCCCTCATGCAGCATGCGGTAAGAGTGACATATATTCTGCCACTCCCTGTTTAATCTTAATTGAAGTATTAAATGTTGATGGGCTTTTATCGCTTTGGGTTATTTTGTTTGTCTGCTATGTTTTGTTATGTTTTTTCAATCATTATAGGTATTAAATTATTCAGTGTCATTTTCTTATACTAACTCTGTTCATTATTTTATCTTTAGCCTAAAGGCAATGCTGCCCCCCGAGTAACAAGATTCCTGTCCCTTGATAAATGTCTGCCCTATAGGGAATTCTTACAGGTGAGAGGGGATTATTTTGCATATGAATACTATTTCTGTTGTATTGATGAGAAGCTTCTAAGCAAAAGCATATATTTGTATTGCAGATTGTAGATGTCCCAGAGAGACCTGGTTCATCTGATGGTCTAGAGTATGATCCAGAATGGCTTGCTATTCTGAAGGCCACCAACAGTCTGCAGAGGTCAACCCCTCATCCATGGAATCCCCCAGAGAATAATGGCCTCCATGAACGGTACACAATTATTTAATCAATAAAAGTAGGATTCCTTTACATTCCATGTCTTTTTGTTCAGTCACAAAATTTTGGGTATTTCAGAATTTTCATACTTCTTTCTTATGTCTAGTTTAGGTGAAGGTCTTTTTTTGATACACTTTTCAGACTTCCCTTCATAAGAAAGACATTTTTTCCAGACTGGAAAATAACAAAAAACTGAAAAAAGTAAACAAATAGCCTATACAGTTTGTAACGGATGGGCAGACGAGTGAAACAGCACAAGCTCTTGTTTTACCGATCCTGTGTTAGAGCCTCGTCCTTGATTATACTGTTATTTTCTTCCGCAGCAGCTGAAACTGTGAATTTAAGTCATTAAAATGTAGAATCATCAATGTGGTGTGACTCTCAGTGATAAAATATCTGATGTCTGCTCAGATGAGAGATACATTGGCATGTATAAGATTCAAATCGGATTTATTTGAAAAATGTTGAGGCTTGTGACAATCTGATTCTTTATGCTTTTCCTGCCTCATGATACCTATCTAATCTGTGTCATGTGGTAGGAAAACATCAGGATTGGATCATGTCAACTGACTTGTGTAAAGGTGGCCATAGAAGTGGAAGAAATGTAGACTGATACATTTTGTTCACAAGAAGAGGATCCACTCTTGACTGATAATAATTTCAGGTGTCAGTTTTGTGGTTTGATTTCTCAAAAATGAGCAAAAAAGATGAAACAAACACATAGTCTGCCATGAAAAATAGATGCTTTGGACCAGTGCTCTATTTTAGGAATAATTACAGATAGTCATTTGTCTATATAGCCTTGTCTTTTTCCTAAGTATTTCCTCCTGTCCCAGATTTGAAAATAGATCAGTTTTATTCATGGAGAACTTCAAACTGTAACAAATTCACAAATGATTCCCTCATAATTATTTTGTGAAAAAACAAAACATTACTCTATAAGCTGACAACATTTAGAATACCTTTCTATTGTATGTAACATGGACTGGATTCTCTCTTATCAGGTGGGACTACAGAGTTTCAGAGGACGATATGAGGCAGGTGGTAGAGGATCTCAGCGGTGAACTTTCTATTCCAGACAACTTTAGTCAGACTGTACCACCCTATGATCCCAACAAGCCCCAACCCCACGCCGTTCCGACCTGTAACACCAACCCCCAGACCACTGAGCTCTGTGCTACACTAGGTCTGATAGACATTTATGCCCGAGTTGGGCAGGGGGGTGATGGGAGGAGAGATCAGGGCAGCCCCACAGAGGAGGAGGAGTATTGTGATGATGATGCACGTAGCATAGGAAGTGTGGATGAGTCCAGCAAATATTCCACAGACATGTCAGGATTGTCCGGGTCATTTAATCCTGACGAGATCACGATAGAGGATGAGTGGGAGGAGGAGGAAGATAAGGAAGTGAGTAGATCTAATCCAAAGGCAGCTGTGAAGGAAGATGAGGATTTAACCAGCAGTGAAATCCTCACCCCTGCTCGTTTGGTTCTACCGGAGCCCAAGTCTGCTACCTCACCCCCCCTTTTCAGCCTAATAAACCTACCACCTGCCTCCCACTCCACCCCTGCAGCAGCTCATGCCCTCTCTGTCTCTGAGAAAGAAGGACTCAGTGATAAGGAGGGGGATGAGGGAGATTCTACAGCTGCGCGTTTTCTCAAAAGGACCAGCGTAGAGGCAGGGGGTGCAGACAGCAGGAGCTCAACCCCCTTGATCAAACGCAGGAACCAAGTCATCTACACAACAGTTGAGGATGATGAGGGTTAGAGATCAGAGTCAGAGAAGACAGAAGGTAGGAATCACTCCATACAGTTTGTCAGTGAGTATAAATTTTGGGTTTTGATTTGTAAAATTTGGTAGATATGTTTTTACCGCCTGCCTTTGATACAGATACGACATGCTGTATAAAAAATTGCTTTACTGAAAAGCAGACTGTAAGTAAGAAGGCCTAGTCGTCTATTTTCAGTTTCTAAAAAAAAATAAGGCAGTTGTAGCCAAAAAATGTCTGTTATTTGTATGATCACTTTTATATATTTTAATTCCAAGAAAAGTTTTAGAGAAAATATTTTTTGATTTCAATCTTTGTAATTGTAATTTCAATAAGACGCAAAAGATTCCAAGAGGCTTAAATGGTTCATTTTTTTCTTCAAAAAAAATCAAAGGATCTACACCAATTTTATAAACTTTTTTTAAAAATGCACAAAGGCAAGTAATTGTGTGGCTTAAGCAAGTCTGTCATTCAGGAAATGCATGCGAAAGGGATCTTTGTGCACAAACCAAGTTTTTCCAACTGTTTTGAATACTTCGCATACCTGAGTACTGATGTAAAGTTGCTCGTTTTAATAAACTTTGATCTAAGAGTAACATAACCTACGAGTGTCACCACCAAAAAAAAGAAATCCTGTGGTCTCACCTTCCCAGGGTTAGCAACCAATCATTTTAGCTTTAATATGAAGACTGAGCATTGTCTCATTTTCAGACATTTTTTAATTAGTTCATCATGTTTTAACAATGTGTCGTTTTGGAAATAAAGCAAATTTTTCCCAACCCAAGCAGTTGTGTAAATCAAACTTGTTGATAACTTTAGACTCATTCAACAATTAGTTCCAGGTTTGCCGGTGTGCTCAGATAAAATTACACTTGTTGAAATTAGGACAATATGATAATATATTTAACATACAGTGAATTTGACAAGATCTCTCCATATCCATACAAAGAGCCAGTACAATACAGCCTAATGATGGGTTACCGTTTTTTTACTGCAGGCCGATGAAAATGATTTTTCTGTACTTTGCCAACAATGTACACACTTGAGTCACACAAAATAAAACTGGGAATAGGCACTTCTGTTCTTTTTGTTTTTTAAAGTTTTCCTCAATTCTCCTCATTTCATCAACCAAGCTTTGAACCACAACCACGCAAACATCTAATTTTTAAGCGCAACATATTAGGTTAAATTAATTCATTACAAACATTAAACACTTAAAATTTCTTCTTCACTGGCAGCTCAGCCTTATGAGAGGGGACACACTGAGCACAAGATGAGGTCTGCTCTCTTACAGGGATGGGAGGTTTATTACAAGTTTAAAGTTTTCATCTTCCAGTTCTCCATTGTCCTCGTATATCACCCTAGAACTCAAGAAAGGTGTGTGTGTGTGTGTGTGTGTGTGTGTGTGTGTGTGTGTGTGTGTGTGTGTGAAAATCTGTCAGCCATTAGTGTTAAAAGGAGAGCTGTGATATCACAGATGAGGAGCAGTGCGGGAAAGTGCCATGGGGGTCTAATATCAGTGAATTGGCGCTGTACTTGTCCAGGAGTTCTCGACATGGGGCTTGGGATTTTCAGATATGAGAATAAATGAACAGAATTTAGATGAGCTATGACATTTTAGCAGTGACTACCAAAAATTATCAATTCTTATTTTAAAAATCATGTAAAATTCCAATGTGTACATTTGCTAGACGTTATAAAAACTCTGCAAATCACCTATAAATGATCCAAATTGAAATGCAAGAAATAGCAAACTTGAAAGAATAAATAAATAAAAAGGCTAAACTTAACCAGTTTGAGAACCCTTGCACTAGTATGTCAAAACATAAGGAGACTTGAGGATAATACATTTTTCTCTGCCAGTGTATCAAGATTCAATGTTTGTTTCAAATAAATGTTTTCTTTGCTACAGACATTGATTCCAGGCAACTAATTGCTGCACATGTATAGCAGTATTTCTGTGTTGTGAGTATAAATCTTCCACATGAAGCCTTGTTTCTGCTCTCGGTCAAGTTAACACCACCTGTTGAGCTGGCACTATAGCTAGTCTGGTGGCAGGATCTGACAGATGTTCTGACAAATGTTAATTGAGGAAATACATTTAACTTTCATGTTTATAAATCTGTTGCCCCCTCACTAAAAACGGCAGACAATAAACACAAAATATTTATAACATTGGGTTAACTGTCATCCCGAATTTCCCCTATGGGGATCAATAAAGTATTATCTTATAGCCAATGTGGGCTGAGACCCTTGAGGAAGGGCAGGGAGAAAGGGACAAGGAATTATGGCAACATTCCATGGGGACAATATGCATTATTCACAGCAGGATTTGATTTATTCAGGTACAGGACCACACGCAAGCTCAAACAAAGCAGATGGGGGGGGAACAGGTGGAAACAAACTAATGGGATTTTGTATTCCATATATTTCCCCTTTTTTTTCCTCCCTTCCTTTATTGGCAGTTCGCCGGTGTGTGCTGCTTATTTTTTGAAATAAATGCAGGCTTGAAAATCTGCAAGGCAGAATGACTACAAGAAAATACCCCATTAGTGCTAAATACTACAACGGAACGGCTGCTGTCCTCCGCGTTGCTTATTTTTCCACCCACCTCCATCACATCCTTCAGTTTACTTTCCTCTTGTAAATCCCAAATGCATAATCTCCGTTGCTGTACCAGAGACACAGAAGTGAGTCGTTGTGACTTTTCTCTTCCATCCCTGCTTGCTCTTCCTTTTCCTTTTATTTGCCTCTGTATTTTCTGTCACTGGATTTCTATCCAAATAAATGGGAAGATGAATGGAGGGTGTGGTTTATGAGTGGATACTGTGCTTTCCCCACATCAGACCCACTCGGTTGATTGGTTGGTTGGTTGAAGGAGACAAAATGGCTGAAGGGCTATGGTGGGATGGATCGTGGGATGCAGGTTGAGCACTAGTTCCCTCCACAACATGCTCGGGTAGAATGGGCATCTGGGTCCTGGAGGTTCACGCCCCGATGTCGTGCTGCATGTGTGGGGTTTTGGGTGTCTGTTTTTGGCATCTTTTTTGCTACAAAAAAAAAAAAAAAAACATGTATTATTCAATTTCAAACAGTTTAGAAACACAAACACACAGAGCAGGTGTTTTTGCCTACAAAACCCTTTAAGTTATAATATATTTTAGAAATACAAAAAAAAAAGATTTATCTAGCAATGCCAGTAATAATTTGAGAGATTGTATTTGTGCTGCAAAAAATGAATAGTTATATATCATCTCTTTCCCCAAAATGTCATGTGAGAACTAAAGTTTGCCTAGTCAATTACCCAGTCGACAAGAAAACTTACAACAAACTTTTTTTTGTTGTTGTTTACAAGTCATGAGACTTAATCTTTCTTGTGATAGAAGACTGAGTATCTATTCAAACAAAAGGGATGAGAAACACTCACCAATGGCCAGGAAAAGTTCATTGACATTCATGGCTGTCTTGGCAGAGGTTTCCATAAAGAGCAAACTGGTGTCTTCAGCATAAGTCTGGGCTTCCTTTAAATATAAACAAATAAAAGCCAATGTAGAATCAAACAACATCTGGCTGAAGAGACACTACAACGGTTAGGACTTTACCACATGAATAGCACATTTTTCTGTTTGCAGCTCACTTACAGGGACCTTGACCACTAGTTTATACATGCTGGCTAGACGGTGAAATAAATCTTAGCTTAAGTCATACAAACTGATGGAGCAGGCCTTAAATTTGGTTCAAAGACTCAATGGCAGTCAGAGAGGATATACAACTGCAGAGAGCACAACATCATGGCATGATCTGCAACCTGACCTAAGTGCTAATTGGCATTGGACTGCATAAATGACTCCCCTGAAAACAGAAATGTGTTACCTCATACTCTACGAGTCTCTTCTCTGCCAGGTCGGCCTTGTTCCCGGCCAAAGCGATGACAATGTTAGGACTGGCCTGCCTCTGCAGCTCCTTCACCCAGGCCTTGGCCCTCTCAAAAGTCTCCTGCACACACAGGGCCACACAGCTGTGCTGTCAACATGCATGTCAATGGAAGGCACAAGGCAAGCCTGGTAATGCACGGGAAATGTAGGCACTTTATTCTCAACGTGGGTACAAATTGCTCAATTCCAGAGGAAAGTACTAAGGTCAGACATTAACCAGACGATGGAATCAGGCAATGAAGTACAATTATTAAACCAGGACAAAGGTTAGACATAGCTTTCAAAACAGGTAGTTGGGTTTTTAATTTTGGTAATTTATTCTTTTATTTGTTGAACTAATGTTTCATAATCATTGTTAATCATCATTGAAGTTACTGTTCACTCTCCTGTAGTGTTTAGTATGTATTCATTATTTGTCCTCTGGGTTGTGCTAATCTGTTTATACCTTACCGGCTTGGTAATGTCAAAGACCACAATAGCAGCCTGAGCCCCACGGTAGTACATTGGAGCCAGACTATGGTATCGCTCCTGTCCTGCAGTGTCCCAGATCTCGAACTTCACAGTGGTATCATCTAAACACACGGACTGAGCCAGGAATGCCGCTGCGACACAAAAGGAAACAACAGGTTGCTTTCATTTAGCACCGCCGCCTTTTGTCTCCACACTTTCCACAACATCCTGCTCGCCCTTTTTTAAATGCCTGTGTGACACAAGACCAGACCCCCTTTGCACCACACAGTACCCATGTCCCCTTCCTCACCTCCAATGGTTGTCTCCTGAAACTCATCGAACTGTCCCTTGACAAAGCGCAGAACCAGACTGGACTTGCCCACGGCCATGTCACCCAGCAGCACCAGCTTGAACTGGCAGATCTTTGTCTGTGGCAGTGAGCCGTTGGAGCGGCCAGCACTCCCTCTTGAGCTCATGGTGACCTGTGTAGATGGCAGCAGGGGGGCTGGACCTCCGCCCCAAGATGGAGATACCCTCGTGCAGGATGTTGGTCACTTGTGCTGTTTTCAGGTCTGGTTCAGCTTTGCCAATGTTACCTAGGCCGCTCTTCTCCCCTTCTCCTGTCTGTGAGAAGAAGAGAATACTTCTGCTTCATCTCACAAGCTCTTCCACTTCACACGTGTGAGAGCTTTGATTACAAATTGCACCACTATACACCATGTCATCAGTACCTATTTGTTTATCTACAGCCTCTTACACGATATCAATACTTTTTACAGAAAATGTTAAAATGAGGCACCCTGAGTGTTGCAACAAACTGATTGAAGAGTGAGACGCAGATTGGAAGGGCCACAGTGTATTACTTGATCTTGCCAATTGATGATTGTTTCTTGACCATTTAAAAATACCAAACACTTCCCATTGGGTTTTGACAGAAAAACCCACAAAAAATCTGGAGGAACTTATTCGGTTCTGAGGTTGTGTGTGTAATTTTTGCCTCCGGTTTGCTTTAGCTATGGTATTTGACAAAGGTTTTAAATTTTGGTAAATTTTGTCAATTCCAACCACAGAGCCCTTAATTAATCAACCACACAGTTTTAAAAAAATATATGCTCTTGCACTATGCATATCATAAACTAATGCATTTGACTTAAGAACTGCCACAATCTGAAGCCCTGGCTTTATAAAACATTACTTTTTGCAGTTTCCAGCTGCTTGAGGCATTTCCCCCTATTACCATTGACAAAGAAATACATGTTGTTTACCTGCTTCCCAAAAGAGACTTGCAAAAATTGCAGAGATCATGCATGTGGACTGCAGGAGAAATCCCTCCTCTTGCGCCAGGATTCATGCACGACCAGTATGCACAAAGGATGGGAAATGCTGAATCATCTATTAATTGTGTAACACACTTCTCAAGCTCTGGATTCCACTGGAAATCCTTATACATACAGACATATATATATACATATATATATAAATATATATATATATATATAGCCATTGGCACCGTATAGCCAATCATTTTTATTTTGAATGATGACTTACTCCTGATTTGTTTTGTTATTTACCTGACATAACACAAAATTATATTAGTTGTCCTCGAACTCGTAAAGTATTTCACTGATAGTTTTTTGTTTTGTTTGGGGGGGGGGATTGGGGGTGAGCCTTATGTATAATACCAACATTAAAACAGTTGACTTTTCGTTTTACGAAAATTAAGTGCATCTCGACAAAATAAAATGTCCAAACGCTAACCTTTGCATAAATGAATGAGTATTTAGAGCAGGACTAAAACTGAATAAAATGGAACTCGCGAAAAGTGGCCGAACAATAGCCAAAATGTCTAATTCCTCCAGCGGGTTTTGTGGACGCTCTCTTGGGCCTAGATGGACCTTGAAGTTAGTATTTTGAAGGGATCTTGAGGGCTGAGACACACTGCGCTCCAAACTGCGGTCACCCTCCTCACAGGCAACAACATTGACCGTCCATCCCTGCAGCAGGTTACATTCTTGCATCATTGCTCAAGCTGTCACGTCATGCCGGTGGAGCGGCTGCACGGAGGGCGTCCGGATCCCGGAATTATGTCACCAGACATTCCTCGAGAAACGCTATAAGGTCTGCAGCCCATATCATGCGTTTACCGTGCAAATGAGACAGCGGCTCGACGAGTGGAAACAAGCTATGCTTCTGATTTATTTTTCGAAATCCGTCTCGCGAAACAACCGCAACCATCCGGCGGGAATGATAGTGGCCTCGCAGAGAGACAGAAAGACGACCGAATATTTACCGTTCAGACCCGTCGTTCCTGCGGCGCGGTGAACTAAAGCTTCGCCTGATTGTTGACAACCTGGGCTACATCAGCTGGTGGTAACAGAAGCAGAAAAGCGTTAGTACTTCCTGTATGTGAGCGCATGCGCAGTGACTGCCGCATTGTCACGTCTGCCAGACACATGTGTGACGTATGCCACCGCATACTCACGCTTCCACCTTCCCCTAAATTTACATTTTTAACAATGTAACGTTATTAGCGGAAGAAATACACTAGATTGCGGCCGACATGTTTATTCGTGCTACAAATAGAAATTTACTGTATCTCAAATCGCTTTGGCGTAGTTAAAAGTATGTATCATTTGTGTAAATTATATTAATTGGCATATATATGTAACTTTTTTTCTGGAGCGACAAGGGAGCAGAGCGACAAGTGGGAATGATGTGGGTGACTGTGAACGTGCCAGTTGTTATGTCACGCTGAGGTGGAAGCAGGGGGGGGCGAGCTGTGATGTCACTGGAAAGCACACTGATGTCATCGTGAAGGATGCACTTATTTGTAAGAAGAAGTGTTTTAAAATGCAGAAGCACACAATAGTCCCTCTGTACATTTTTGGTCCTAAACCAAACCTGCAGCACCCCTTTATATCTGGTCCGACTCTCTGACCAAGGGACTTAGAGGAAGGATTTTAGCTCAATTAATATGGCTGAATCTCTAAACAAAACCCAGACTGACAGAAACATTTTAACATTTGCACTTGACATAATCACTGTGGGCAATGGTATGGTGTTAACGTACAACTCTGTGAACCATACGAAATGGGAAAACAGTGCTGATCTGTATAATTCTCTTTTACCATCATAACATTGGAAAATGTTACTGAAACAAAATGTAATAATTTTGCCTTAAAATGGCTGCTACATAAATACCTGCATAAACACTATGTACACAATGAAATATGCGCACTGATTCACAATGGTAAGTTGTAAGATGTAATTGTAAGTCAATTGGAAGTTTCATGTATGAATGGTGTAGTGAACAATGTTTTATGATATATTCTATTGTCTACAAAACATTCATTAATTCAAGTCTTTTTTTGTTTTTGCTTCTTTTTTTTTGTAAGTCTAGAATTCTGTCATTTTTAGCTCGAATATTAAAAGGCTTATTGACAGCCAAAGCTGTTAAGTACATGCTAGCCGTCTGGCTAGCTGTAGTACCACTATGGCCTCCCAGCCGCTTGGGGCGTTACCGTGCAGCGGAACGCTCAGGCGACACCATGCGAAGGACGGTTTGAACGCTCACATTTAGAGTTTGAACCTCAGGAATATAGGCGACAGTCCGAGACAACAGCAGAGCTGTCAATTGTCCTTTGAAAGCTGCGTGTTGTGATGTGACAGTTCACCGAGGTCATGCCGACGAAAAACAGAAGGAAGCAGGGCGCAGACACCGCGGTGAGAGTACTGGATGGAATGGCTAGCTAACTTTGTAGGTCAAGATTGCGCCGATAGCGGTATATTCCCTAATTTCTTTAAAGACAGTTGAGACACCTAAACATACGTAAATTATTATTTTGGAAATGTGCATTTAATTATGTCAACATTTTAAATCAAATTCAATCTATTAGATACTTTCATACTGATAGAAGGAAATAAATGTCTTTCTCTTGTCCCATCGTGTCTCCTTCAGTTATTCCATTAAAAAAATCACACCGCATAATTTATCAGTTATTATCTCAAAGCTGATATCTCACATTTGATATGAAAATCTAGAATTATTTCTACATTAAAGGCATCAAACCTCTCTGTTAAGGTTAGGATCACTATGAAACAACAATTGACAGCTACCTCAAAATACCCCCCCAAAATTTCAACAGTCATGATTAAGGAATGTCCCTTAATAATGCCAATGATTCAATAATGAAATGGCAGTCATCCAGTTATGATTTTGATAACATTAAAGTATAGATTTACCTGCTGGGATAAAAAGAATGTATCTGCCCATGAAAACACATTATCTTACACAACAATGGAATGTATTTCCCCTCCAGAGATAATGCTGAATCTAATGCCACAGTTGCAATAATAAATATTTAAATAATTGAGGGTGGAAGAAATATCAGAAAAATCTTTCAGTGTAACCCGTTGCATTTCAATGTGAAATAAAGGCACCTGAATTTAATACATCTGCCTTGTTTACAAGGATGTTGTATGTTGGAGCTATTGTTTCAGGTCCAAAGATTTTTTATCTTTGAGCAGTTCATGCAGTTGCAAAGGGATGTTTTCTCTGATGCTATTTTGACAATTTACAATAATGTTATGTAAATATGCAGTTCTTCTAGAACTTTGTTATATAAATCTAGTGATAACAACAGTAACAATATGTTTGAGATATCTCCTCTTGAAACCACAACAAACAGTTTTATGCTATGCAGTCAGTATCTGATGGAAGTGCTTGTCATTCTGTATTGAACAAATGTAATCTATTTATTCTTCAGGAGTCACTGCTATTTTTCACACTTGGTCCTTCATTTCATTTGCTCCCAAGTTATTGGCCTAACCTAGTATTTATATTTAGGCCAGATTTTTGGGAAAATCCTTTGCAGTCAGTTACTGGCTGCCCTGTGGAACTGTATGGTCACTGTTTTTTTGTTGCCTATTGTCTTCATCACTCCATTGATTTGAGGTTAGGGGATTGACTTACCCATTGATTAAAAATAAAAAATTTAACCCTGAGAATCTGTTTGAGCCGCTCCATAGTGCATTTTCATTCATTATCTGTCTGTTCTCGGTCATGCAAACATTAG
This sequence comes from Fistularia tabacaria, assembly GCA_901007705.1. NCBI lineage: Eukaryota > Metazoa > Chordata > Actinopteri > Syngnathiformes > Fistulariidae > Fistularia > Fistularia tabacaria. The sequence goes on from CAAKHD010024393.1 coordinate 325,970, forward strand.
CGAAATCCCTTTAGTATTTTTCACCGGAAATACATTTTCATTTCTTCTGTCTTCTGCAGGTTTTCTGATTGTATGAAGCAAGAGCACGCATTCTTTTTAAGAATGTACTGACCGGAAACTGATGGTTTTGATATTTATTTGATAGGTTTTAAATTTGTTTTACCCTCGTCTTCCTTCACAGTTCCAGCATACAGCTGCAACAAGTAAATTCATTATTTTAGAATTGGAAGCAAACTTCATCGCTGTTTAATGCCAGAAACAGTCCACAAATGGCCATTAACCTGCTTGTCCATCAGTTGTCTAAATACTTAAAGGCCTCTGCAAAGTCTAAAAAAAAATTACAAATCACAATTGATTCTTCCAATCCAATTTATTGGTGTATTTGTAAAATTATATTAAAAATGTTCTTATTCAAAGACATTTTAACATTCACATATTCCATCAAGAATCGATATGGTTACACTTCCCTGGAATATGAGTTCAAATTAATGACACTTTTTCAATTTTTTTGCCCCACCAAGGTGCAGGGAACCAATGACAGCAGTGTGGTCAGTAAGGTGTCTGCTGCAGCGCAGGGCTATTTCAGTGATGGCCTCATCCAGCACTTTGTCTGCAAAGTTGTGAGAAGAGCCCCGCTCATCAACAGGTCAGAGATGATCTCTATTTTATCACAGCAACAAATTGTGAGTGGCTTTTGGGATGCAGAATTTGACTTTGATTGAAAATGGTAACAGAACATATTCAAGGTGCATCGAGAGGCCCTGTCAAAATAATTGTGTGTCATGATCACATCTTCTAGTAAACAGATTGCAAAGTGAATTTAAGCATGACCAGTATCAGAATCAAAAAATGATTATTATAACTGGTTATTTTAGAATGAGTTCTTGAGAAGAAACCTCGGATTGTAACTAACATTTCTTAGTTATTTATCTATTCATTAATTTCATTGATTGCTTTGTTTGCTTTAAAATGTGAGGTGAAAATTGTGAATGTCACTGGCAAATGTCTGAATTCTAAATTGATATTTTTCTCAAATGGCATGTTTTTGTTATGAAAAAGAGACCAGAATCCAACGAAGTTAAATGTATTTAAAAGCACAAAAGCTTCACTCTTCAGAAACTCAGAGCAGAGAATATTTTCCCTCTTAAATTAGTGATTTATCAACCAACTAACCATTTTAGAGTATTAGCTACTATAAAAATTAACCTGTTTCACATTTTATAATATGTGGTTTGATATTCTCGGAAATCCTGTCTAATTTTTCCCAGCTCATGCAAACACAGATTTTAGTATGGTCATATAGAACGTGAATTCACCCATTACTCTTGAGTCAAAAATATTGCTGAACCAGAGTCAGGAACCGGATAGTAAACATCAATGCAGACCCATCACACCTTTGTCACAACCTATCCTCCCTTCCCCTCTCTGGTAGGAGCTACAGAACACTGTTCACCAGCACTACCAGGCATAGGAACAGCTTTTTCCAACAAGGCATAGCACTGCGAAACACATTAAATCCCAACAAAACCCTAAATATCATGTCATCCACTAACAATAATATCTGTTCCTGAGCATCAATTCCTTAACTACAGATTCCATCATAATCAAAATACAGACTACACATTGTCAATATATGCTGCTCACTGTACATGCTGCATATAGACAGACATGCATATCCAGATGTATTTATTTCTTGTCGCTGTCACACTGACTACTTGACTCATTTGGGATATCTTTTGACAACATTTGATGACATTTGATTTGATATGATGTATGTGATATCCTGTTGTCCAGTCGTTGTTGTCCTTCATGTCAATACAAGGAAATACTGAAAACCGGGGCTAATTTCCTTATATATGCAGGCATACTTGGTCAGCATTTCTACTCTTACTCTCAACCTTACTGTGTATTATTTATGCTATATATGCTTATGTGTATATGTATATATGTATGTATGGGTATATGTATGTATGTATGTATGTTTGCATACATGTGTGTGCATGGGCATGCATAGATATATATACAGTATGTATATGCATATATTTATATGTGTGTATTTATGTATTTATTTATGTATGTTTTTTTTTGTCTTTTACTTGTTTCTATTGCTTTTTATTGTTTAGTGCTTATTTATGTCTTATCTTTTTTTTTTTGATACTGTTATTGTTGCGCTGCTGCAACAAATGAATTTCATTCAATCAATATCTTAATCAATATCAATAAAGTATTGTCCTATCTTATCTTATCTCTTATCTTCAAATAGCTGATTCTGAACTGTCATAGCAATGCTATTTACAGCATATGATTATTATATTGTAAATTATTACATTATTATTTGTCAGAACACCAGTATTACTGTGTCATACAAAACAAATTCCAAAGAGTTTATTTTATTGTTTCAGGGGCTACTATGTGCGCTGGAGAGCTGTGGACCATTGTATTAAGAAGTTTCTACAAATCACAGAAATCTGCTCCAAAAGACAGGCAAGTTTGACTGCGTATCACTATTTTTTTATATAAAGTTTACACACCAAGGGTCATAGAACCTCAATATATTCTTTTTTTTTCTCCTTGATTTTCAGATTTTGTCTCTAGGTGCAGGGTTTGATTCTCTGTATTTCAGGCTTCATGCAGAAGGAGCACTGGACAGCATTGTCGTATTTGAAGTGGACTTCCCAGAGGTTACACGGCGCAAAGCTGCTCTGATCCAGTTAAATACCAAGCTAAAGGAAATGTTGGGCTCCCATGTATATTCTATCAATGGTTAGTTATTATCAAAACCCTCTCTGGCATTTGGTTTTATCTGTCCAAAAGTGAGCACAAACTCCACATATATGTCTGTATGTGTCTCTAAAGGCCCTGCTTATGTGTCCAGCGCTCAGTATCATCTGTTAGGGGTGGATGTTAGAGAGGACGCCCTGATAGGTGAGGTTCTAGGCATGGCCGGGCTGGACCAGGGTGCCCCCACCCTCATTCTCTCTGAGGTGGTGCTCACCTACATGGAAACACAATGGTATGCGTGATGTATACACAAACCAACACATGACTTCAACCGGAATCATCATAGCTACGTATATTAATACAGCAGCTGTGTCAATTTTTGGTTGCAGTGTTTGTTTAATGTGTCTCCTCTAGGTCAGACGCTATCATTGGCTGGGCAGCTAATTTTCTGCACCACTCTGTCTTCGTAATGTATGAGCAGATCCACCCCCACGATCCTTTTGGACAGATCATGCAGGATCACTTCCTGAAGCTGAATTCTACTCTGCATGCTCTTCAACAGTATCCCAACACTGAGGCCCAGAGACACAGGTTCTTGGACAAGGCCAGTATGAAGATATTATATTAACTGTGTACTCGTGGTGTAAGCCTTTGAAAGCAGTATTTTCCCTGAAAATCTATTATAAATTAAAGATATCAGCAGCAAGGGTAAGCATTCAGGATCACGGTAACCAAATATTCATATATTCATTATTATAATATTCATTAATGCAAATTCTTTAAAAGTTTCTGAAATTTCTCATGCGACGAATTACATCAAATTTCAAATATTAATCATCATTAGATGTTTAGACACTGTAATGTCTGTATTATTTTATTTCAGGGTTTTTTCAACTAACAGCATAAATATTATACACAAATATTGAAAAAAAGTATTGCCATTAATACGATTTGATTCAATATTACTTTGTATAGTCGTTTAGCATAATTTCAAAGATGAAAGCGCTAACCTCTGTGCCACAGTGCTTTTAGCATTAAAAGTCATTAAATATATTTTTCCAAAATTATGGCCTTCAATAGCATTGAAAATCATTAAATTCTGTCCAGGGGCATTCAAAATGTAAATACATTTGATGGGGAAAAAAAACATTGTTATTCACAATTTATTTTGATCAGGCTTTATAAGCATTTAATAATTTTGCCATTATTATAAATAAACGTACCTGCAGCTAGACAAGGGCATTGAATTTGTTAAAAGTGGCATTAAAAAAGGCATAATAAAGCATCAAATTAGATTACCTGATACCTGCGGTAACCCTGTATAAGCTTGAACAGTACTGAGATGGAACATTTTGAAGACACTTTTTCTGGTCTTTATAATAGAATTTATTGACAAAAGGCTCAAACATGCTTGACTGGTTTAAAGCCCTTCATCGTCCATGTCAATCTTGACTTTTTCAGCAGTTGTGCGACACATCATGATGTTTATGTAAATAAGAATGTTTATTACCCTGTTGTTAGCGGTGGAGGGAGGAGCCTCAAGCTGTCTCCATTTCACCTGGTCTCTGATTTAGACACATCCTTCAGCACTGGCCACAGGCTCTTAAATATGTTTTTGTTCTCAGGGCTGGGAGCGATGCGTTTGCCTAGATATGAACGACTTCTACTTGAAAATGATTCCCGATGAGGAGAGAGATCGAGTGGAGCGACTGGAGCCTTTTGACGAATTTGAGGTCAGTCTTTTTCTTACTTTGTCTGGACATGGAAGCTTTTCTAAATATATTTTGAATCAGCAAGGTGTAGAAGAGACAATCAGTCTATAAAACAGACCATCACACTTGTCTCCCTGTCCACACAGGAAGTGGGGGGTAAGGAGCTACAGAAAAACGAGACAATGAAAATTGTAACAGTGTAAAAACAGCTCTCTTGAACAACATAATTGAACCCTGGCCTTTACTCTAAGGACCCTTTTTCCCACAACAAAAATGTCAAACTTACATTTTATTGCTTATATGACAAAAAAAAGTGTATATGCTTGATAAGGTTCCTTGTAAACCTCATTGAATAAATTATTGGTGATAGCCTTGCTTGTAATCTTGTGAAAACCCACACTGACAGGGAAAAGAGGCCCTCATTGCAGTAATAATGGATGTCATAGGTTGCAAAATGAAGATAAGTTGTTAAACTTGAATGTACAATGATAAGCACTCTTGCCTCTCTGGAGGAAGGTTTCAGAATTGTTCGGCTGGAAGCTTTCCATGTTGAGTTTACATGTTCACCCTGTGCCTGTTGAAGTTTTGTCGAGCAAGACACTGAACCCCTAACTGCTCCCCTGGTGCTGCTCCTTCTGCCTTCTGCTCATGGTTCATCCATGATGGGTTAAATACAGTGTTCAAATTTTGCTGATGTGCTCTATGTATGACTGAATGTGCCAATAAAGGTATTTCTTCTTGTGATTGACCAATAACCTTTTGTCAAATGTCAGCTGGGATTGGTTTCAGCACCTTTGCAACAATATGTGCAGACTTGTGGTTAAGGCAATGGACCAATGAATATAAATTCCGCACCTTTTTATTTGCGTTGCTTTGAATTCATTTTGATGAAGTAAAAAAAAACAGAAGTCTTGAGTCACAGATCAACCTTCTTTGAAACCAGCGGGTACCTCTGCATTGATTGGAATGTCTTCTGCATGAAGCTTAAAAGTAAACTATTGCAATGCTTACACACATATACACACACACAGTATAGGTGGAAAGTTATTTTCTGATATTGTGGTTGTTTCATACACCCTTCGTACAGCAGTCGTTTGAGATAAACTGATTCGTATCCTCTGACTTCAGGAGTGGCACCAGAAGTGTTCCCACTACTTCATTCTGACAGCATCTCGTGGTTCTCTGACAGCACAGGCTCTGCTTGCCCATCCTCCAGGTACTCATCACTTTCAATCTTTCTCAACCATATCTTTTGGTCTCTTAGAGCCCTCAAGAGCCCTTTGGGCTGTAAAATTTTATTTGTTGATTGAAACATTTAATTATCTAGGCAAGAAGCTCTGTGCAAGGTGCAAAAGTATTGTTTACACAAATCATGTGTTTTGGAAGCAACAAGTGCAACATATCAAACTGCCTTCTTCCCGTACCTTTTCAAAGTTAGGTAACATTCCTATAGATGTTTTGTGATTTAAAATACCCATCAAGCAAGTATGTTTTATCTGTGTTCTGTATATGAAATTACTTGTTTCTTGCTTGTCCCTAGACAACTATATCTATTAGGTTTGTTGCCTTGTTTCACTGATGCTACAGGGACATTTACTAGTCACACGGAAAAGATATAACCACTGAAATTAGGTTATCTTTTGGAGTGACGGGGATGGATAGGATCAGGAATGAATGTTTCAGAGGGACAGCACATGTTAGATGATTTGGAGAGAAGGTCAGAGAAGCCAGACTGAGATGGTTCAGTCATGTACAGACGAGGGATAGTGACTATATTGGTAGAAGGATGCTAGGGTTGGAGCTGCCAGGCAGGTGGTTTAGTGGAAGATCAAAGAGGAGATCCATGGATGTAGTGAAAGAGGACATGAAGTTAGTTGGTGTGAGAGAAGAGGATACAGAGAATAGGGTTCGAGTCTTTGTAAGTTTACAAAGTGACGACAATACATGGACACGCTGACCTATTTATTCCTTCTGTATATTCCCTCCACACGTTGTATTCCTTGTGTATACATTTGCACCATCTTTCTTAATGGAAAAAACAAATCCACTCTGCTTTGGGAGTCTGGCTGCAGATATAAAATAAATATGCTAATGCACTCATACACTGAACAAAAAGTGCAGATCAGATCATCCACACGAGCAGCAGTTAGCCAGCAAAGTGCCCTGAATCGAAGCAGGTGTGATATATATGAAATGTTGCATGCATTTCTGGTGTCATTCATGTGTTTTGTGTTACCATGTTTTGTTGGTATTTTTTAAATGCACATCTTAACATTTAAGCTATGTTACTAGGGCAAGGAAAACTGTAGATGTGCTAGATTTGGTTTTTGCATCAGGCAGAAAATAGGAAAGACAATGGATGTAAGATAGGACTGTTTCCACCACCATTACACCCCATCAATTCAGAAATGTACGTCTATCACAACAGAGATTGTGACATTTTTGGGGCTTGAATGTGTTCCTGTGTTCTCAGTGTCTCCACTGCTGCTCAGAGGTCCTTCTCAGAGACCCGTCGGCTTGATTGTGAGGACAGTACCTGTTGGTCTGGAGGGTTTAGGGATGGCGTCTGCCTTGCTCAACATAGGCCGGGTGCTGTTGACCGGGGGTTCCTGTAGATCAGGCCGGGGGGCATTACTTCGCATTCTCATCAAAGGCCTAGAAGGTTGGAGATTGGTCAGTGTGGGACCCTTGGTACATTTAGGTAAGAGCTTAATGTTAATTTCCCTGCCTTTTCCCCACGGAATGATCCATACTTTTGAGATGCAATATGAGATTGAGATTTTTTTTTATTTGCCCTCAGGTGTTCGACAATACCACACAGTTACTTCTAGTCCTGGGGGAGGTTTTATGATATATGGAGGCCGCTCTTCTCCGTTGAAACCAGTCACAAACCTTGTCAAAGTGATCCTTCAACAGTGTGGTCCGGCTGCTCCTGTTGATTCAGGGGATAAAGGTGATGTGAGACTCTGTGAGGAGCAGGTGGTCTGCACGGGTGTTCAACCACCACCAAGATGGAGGCACACTGCCAGTATGGTCAGTAACAAAGGTGAAGCTATTTCCTCTTTCGATGTATCTAAAGATTACTGACTTGCTTGTACTACAATCAAACCTCACTTCTTTTTTTTCCAATAGATAAAGAATACCTGTTTGTATTTGGCGGAAAAAATGATTCAGATGCTGTTCTGGGTGACTGCGGCTTCCTGTCTGTAGAACGGCAGCACTGGACCAAGGTTTGGCCGCTCTTTGTGGTCTGTGTAGGGATTTCATCTCACACACACGCTCATTGCATGTGTCTCATTTTTAACAGATGGCCGTTGAAGGTGTAGCACCAGAGGCACGCCATTCCCATTCGGCTTGTTCATACCAGGGAGGGGCGGTGGTATTTGGGGGACTTGGAAGAAGGGGAGCCCCACTGGGAGATACTGTGGTGTTGAGGTCCACTGAGAGAGGCTTCTTTTGGGAGAGATTAGAACTGGAGCCTCCTCCATATCCAAGGTGTGTTTCAAATAAATGCCAAGACAAGCTCAGTTCTCCCTCCGTACTCACTGCTCACAAAGTCACCTTTGTAAATCATTAACATTTTATTCAATCCCCAATTTGTAATGGTATGGTCTTTTCAAAGATCTCAAGGAGGACAACAGTGAAATATTTACAGTAGATGCAGTTCATTGTTCTACCTTGCGTGGGGAGGGTGCTGGTAAAACTAGGAAGCTGTGATGTCACAAAGAGTAAGCACACTGTGATGTCGGTGCGCCGGTGCTGTGCTAGTAAAAGATGAATTCAGATCTGTGTCCTGAGGCCCCTTTCACTTGCTGTAGATCAATAAAGCCGATGTTGTGTACTTTATTTTAGGTATTCACATTCTGCTCACATCATCGGTGAAAACCTGATCGTGGTGGGCGGGGTTTGGCTACATTCAAACGCTGTGCCAGGGGTGGCTGTGATCAACCTTGCCAAACGCACTGCGGTTGAGTTTAGTTTGGACACGGTCAGTTAAAAGTGAACACAAATGATTGACAGGAACTTCTTTACAACTTTGGTGAAACCGAAAACCGCACACTGATGCACTCACTGTGTTCTGTCTTTAGACCTCAGTGCCATGGCCCCTGATGCTCCACTCATTCTGCTCCCAGATAACGGACCAACCAAAAACAGAACTGCTGCTAATGGGTGGAGGAGGAAACTGTTTCTCCTTTGGGACCCATTTCAACCCTCAGCCTGTTGCTGTAGACCTCAAGCCTGTTCTGGAATAAAGTCCAGTTCAGCCCAGCCATCAGACACCTCAGGCAATATGAATTATAAGTTTTAGTGTCAACTCGGTGCCAGAAAGTTGGATGTTTCAGAGTTTTCAAAAAAAGATCAAAAGAAGAAGGCTTTCTTAATGCAGAGTATTTTATTTTGTTGACTTCAGTTTAAAAATTCACAAAATTAGTGGACGTTGCTCGTAATGCGTGTATCAGTCATAGCATGTTTGACTGAGTCGATGGGATGGAGGACAAATCATTCGGTGAAGCGCCTGAAGGACTGAACTGCAGGGCTAACAGCACCCCAGTCGCCAGGCTTGCGGTACTCTCCCTTCTCCAGGAAGTACTGGCGTCCGCGGTAGTTAGGGTGCTCGTAGAAAACCCACCAGCCGTCGAAGACCTTGCAGGAGTTGACCTCCCTCCAGCGGAACTTCTCAAGGAGTGAGGGACAGTCTTCTGTGGCCTCGAAAGCTTTGCCCCCGAAGTCTGCCTTCTCATACAGCTGCATCTTGTATAGGGCCCCGCTGGTCTGGAAGGTGAAGGCAGAAAGCAAGGGACACGACATGGGTTTGGGATAGGAATGTGATGGAAAGGGGAGTTAATGCAGGGGGGTTGGAAAGAATGGGGAAGGGGTGATATGTAAGGAGATGAAATTTGTATACATTGCAAAAGTCAGTGAAACTGCACGTAACGGTTAGGATGTCACAATCAAGTGCTGCCGAGACTACAGATTTCTTGTTTATCAAACGAATTAAATCACACTTTTAGTCAAACAAAGCTTGTCTCTTTTGGTCTTGTCTGCTCTCTGCTAATGTTTTCTAAATAGAATAAAAGACTCATGCAGCGAGATTGATTTGTGTATGAAACCGATGTCCCTGAATGTGCCTGCAGGCGGTGGGTTCGCCGACCAAAGCCCAATCATCCCCGATAGTGTGACCTCCGTATTGGTCTCCGTTGACAAACCCTGCAGCATCAACAACATGACCTCTTTCACGTGCCTCTATTTCACTATCCGGTGCTTTTTTCCACTTGCCTGCACTCTGTGGCCTTATTGGTCCACTGAACGTGGCTGTGGGACTCATTTCAGTCATTTCATAAAGGTCAGTTGTTGACAAAGCGATACTCACAGTGAATGGCTGCCAATAAAGATTTCTGACTTACAAAGTGGATCATCTTGCAGGAGCTGAGACGGTCGTTCAGGCCCATCCAGCGCTGGTACTCTGGATACTCCCCTCTGGTCAGGACATACTGGTAGCCCATGTAGTTTGGCCTTTCATACACAACCCAGGCGCCGCTCTCCACGCGGATGGAGTTGCAGCGGCTCAGGTAGGTGTGGAAGTCGGAGCAGTCGCTGTCGCACTCATAGCGGCGACCCTGAAAGTTCTTGTCCTCGTAGAAGACGATCTGGGGAGCATCATACCATCTCTTATTTATTATTCTTATTCTCTAATTTTCTGCATTGAATGGCCAGTTAGTCCAACAATGACAGATATTAAATCACTGCATGAAAATCAGAAAAGCTTTAGTGATGAAGCAAATTGAGATGGAGCAGCTTTCATCACGAGGAGCAGGTGGCTCAGTCAACACCCCTATTGAGTATCTTTCAAACTCACCTGGAGGACAATAGGAATTATATCTGAAGACCACCAACCTGCTTTAAATTCCGCAGAGAAACCTCACATTAATCCTGAGCACCTACAAGATTCAAAGTGGCCTCAAGTTTGCCATAAGCGCTCCCATTATGTCTGAACTCACCCTGCCCATCTTGGATCAAATGTGTTGGACAACCTTGGTGATTTGGTGGTAATGTTTCCCCTGAGGTCTCGATGTTGCACTGGAACCTCACCGGTCCCTTTTATACCCCTGCCTCCGCTCGTTTAAAGCAGCAACGGTGGAGGCAAATCGGGAAACAATCGCTTTGTCATGAAAATGAGATCCAAAAATTGAGTCAGTGATTCTAGTGCTATTCAGTTTTTCCAGAAAAGCGAGGAAGGATTACGGCATAATGGCCGGGCATGGTGAGCGTCCATTGACCCCACTTCTGTACTGGCTGGGTCCAGCGCCCACCCCCCTCTCCTGCTCTTCCACCATATTACACATGCCAGCTCCGCCAGCTTGCCCCCACCTGGCGAGGACCTGCCAACTCATGACTTATTTCTGCCATATGGATGAATCCAGATACTGTTTTCAAGTTGGAACGAGGAAAGACAGTAGGTGATAAATACTTCACGTCTCTTAGTCCAAATGTCACCATATCATTAGTCAGCAGATCTAATTTAGGTATTGTAGTGCAAATGTTTTGGTCTTCAGGATAAAAAAATTCAGTTTTGATTGATAGATGATTGTCCACTGATTCTAGCAAAGTGTCCAGTTGTAAACTGCAAGTGGTTCTACTGATAGAGGTAATTTCGACCATTTAAGATGTTTTGGATTGTTATGGAAGCTTTTAGGTAATAAAAAAAAGACTAGACCACTTTTCAAATGACTAATAGGATGATAAAAAGCATTTTCATTGCATTCAGTGCATTCATGGAGTCACAGAGACAAGAGATGATTCAGTTGAATTCAAAACCTTAGACTCGTCTTTATTATTTTTTTACAATCAAAAGGAAATGGTTATTTTTTCATCTGCTGCATAGAGGACTGTTTTTAAATCCGTATTTCATTAGCAAGCAGCGAGGCTTTGTACATTGTATTTGTCACATCGCCTCCGGGCAACGGACGATTCGGACGGTCGTCTTCAGTTGGGCTCATGCAAAAAGTATTTTAGTAACGTGGTTTGTTTTGCAACCAACTATAAAGAGTCAATTCTGACATTACCTTGTCAATTTTCTCCTGCTTTTCTTTTTCCCCAGGCATGGACCGCAGGCACTGAAAGGCTCAGCCTAAAGTGGCCTATTCATGAATTTGTAGGTGACTTGAAAGACATTGTACCTCTACATGTTTTCAAATAATCTACTTTAAAATAAAGAGCTTGTACATGGCTTGGCCCTTGATGTCTTTTCTTGACAGAGAGTTGTTAAACTGCACATCTCAGCATTCCTCTTGCAGACTGGCATGAATATCAGAGAGAGGTGTGAGTAAAGACCAAAAACAACAATACTTGCAGTACATTCCCTCAGTTCTGGAGCTCCATACATACTCCATACAGACCATGTGTGTTTGTGCAAACTGTCATCTTACATGGATCCTGCTTACAAAATCTCAAAAAAGAGAAACCCAGCAATCACGTTCTCATTGCCTGTCCAGTCTAATATCACTAATGATATCAACTCTTGGTTTGTCAATCGCAGGTTCTTTCTCTGAGCCCTTCAGAGGGGTGACTGCGGGCGGATGAGGCTGTCCAGTTCCTGTCTGAAGCCCTTTTCCAAAAGATATTCGTGGAACCTCATCTCCACCAGCTGCTGGAACTTGTACTTTTGCTCCCTTTAGAGTGATGAAACGTGAGAAATTAGTCTTAAATGAGGATCGAAAAGAGGGTAAATGTATGAACCACCAAGCAAACAGGACACCATTACTGACATACTGACTTAATTCAATCAGTCAAGTTGAATTTGGAGCACCAATAAATAAAGTGGATAAATAAATGTCGAAGTGCCGTTAAATAGCAAAAGTGTGAAAATTACTCACTTGTCCAGCTTGGCATCAGTGACAGTCTTCTGCCAGTTCTGTATCCTTCTCTGCTTTTCATCAAGTGCTGCCTGGTATGGAGGGGGGAGTCCCCCTGGCACCTCACACGTGTCCCCCTCCATCTGGAAAGGCACAACCAGTGCGTGAAACTCAGCAGGGGGCAGCAGACGGTAGCAGGCCATGTCAGTGTTGGCCGGGGTGTTGAGGAGGCCCTCGGTCCCCAGGACCAAGGGCTGGTCCCATATGTTGGGGACAACTGCCAGCCCTACGCTTGCCATGTGGTCCTCAAGGGAAGGGTAGAACGTGTGGAAAGGGCCCAGAGTAATGTCTGTGTTTCCAGGGAGGATCAGAGGACGGGTGGGCGTCAGTGCATGGACGGTGCAACCTGAAGATGCTCCGACAGTAATCCTGCCCGCCACACACACCACCCGCACGTTTTGGCAGCTGTGTATGTGGACACCAGTCTCAACGGGACCCAGAACCATCGTGCTGTCACGGCATTTGTCCACAGTGACGGATCTGAGAAAACAATATGTGGCGATGGAAAAGATGCAACGTCCTTAACACCACAAGTAAAACAGAAGTCATCTTTACCTGAGAGGGGAGAGCAGATATATAAATGCATCGGAGCATCTGTGAATTTTGATGTTCGCACCCATCAGCTTGTCCGAGGTTTTAGCCAGGGTCTGTTTGAAAACCTGGGACATCAGCACGATCTGACTGCCGGGCGGAGCCACATGGGTGTTCCGGGCAATCTTGGCTCTCTTCATGGCCCCTTCCACTGCAGAAGATAATCATAGAACAAGATGGACACTGACATACAGGAAAGTAGAGCTCACAATATCACACTCTTGACTTGGATTCTTTTCCTGCAGTAAAAGTAATTTCTTTGTGAGAGATTGCACAGATTTAAAGCAAAGTCTACCTTGTTGGGCCCAGGTTTGTTTCTTCCCTGAGCGCAGGCAGTCCGTCATCCCAAAAGGATTGAGGGTGAGGTTGTTCTGGATACAGGAGAGCAGCTTGTGCAGGGGGAAGCAGCGTCTGACGGTGCAGTAACCTGACTGTTTCTGCAGCTGCCCTTTTGTCAGCAGGCGGTGGATAGGATGAACCGTTCTGCCATGGCAGGCTGAGCCCTCCAGGAGCAAGCCTAGACTCCGCACACTGTCAAGGGAGATCTGGCAAAACAGCATTTAAAAATGTAGCCAGTATGCACAGCCAGGACTGCGGGCCCTTCATTCAGTCGGTCACGTGACAGTTTTCTTAATTTTGATGTAAGATGGGATTCAAAGTAACACCACCCGTGCAATGGATTTTTGGGTTAGTTGCTTTAAAAGAAATCAATATTTGTCCTGACAATTTACAGACCTGGCAGTCACGCAGAGCCTGTCCAGACTGTGAAAGCTGACCTGGATCCATCAGCAACTCCAGGATCTCGGCAAGATGGCTCTGCACAAATGACAGGTGTGCCTGGTCGTCCCAGTTCTTACAGGCAAGAGAAAGATAGACCATGATCAGATTAACAAAATACAGCATGGAGGGAAAATTTGATTTCATCAGGAGTCAACCTCAAGAAATTGCTTCTCAACACAAAATCAGTGATTTATAACACAAATCATGCTTAGATGACTTGCATTTGTTTTTAGCCTTGCATGTGTGTAACGGTTTCATTTCAATCCCTTTCACAGTAGTGCCACTACTACTCAAGGATTGCACATCGAGTACAAAGAAATATATGGTATTATTTATTCAGCATCATGGCTGACAGTCAGACTTAGCCCCCGAGGTATTGATCCCGAGTCTGCAGAGCAGATACAATAGAAAATAATACAATATATATAATATAACAGAAAATAATACAATGTCACATCGAAAAACTGAATCAGATTAAATCACCAAGCTCCTTAGGTTTATACAGGTTACTGCATTTGCCAAATTGTCTTTTTAATGATTGATCACTACAAGCAGTCGGACAACAATCATTATCATGAATCAGCAATTCCGATGCATCAATGAAAACTTTATAAGAGAATCATGGCTAATCTAAAACAAAAGATTGAAACCTTGATCTGGAAGGCACTGAAGATCCAGACTAAGTAGATTATTAGGGTTCTTTCCATATAAGAAAATTATATCTGCTAAATACAAGGAGGACTACCTTGTTCTGGGAGCCGATTTTAGCTTCTCGATCTGTTGGGGATGGGGAGCGAGTGCGATGGCTCGGCCACTCTTCACCGATCATGGACGTTCTTAGGGAAACACGGTTCAGCTGCTGGATGTGGAGGAAGAGGAGGAACTGCAAGGTGTTCACAGACATCTGAGGAGATGGTAAAAGAGGGGCTTTATGTCAATGTGTCAATTCTACTCCCCGTTACTACAAGGTTTGTACAACATTGACCTCCGCTTGGAATAAAACACAATTCCATCAGAAGCAGATAAATTGACCAAAATGAAACTGGGACACATATTATCTTTTACTTCCTGCCAATGAGTTGTCACCTTGTTCCTCTGCTGATCCAGTTCGCTCTTGGAAGAACACTGGGACAGGCACTCGGCCTGCTCCAGCCTGTTTTCAGGTGCGTGACCAACAAAAAGGTCAAACGTCTCGAAGTAAAGCCATGCAAGGTCTTCCGGAAGCTGCAGCTTTCCACAAGCGATGTGCCTCCACATGGACCAGCCCAGAATGGGGAAGCAGCCGTCCCGTGTCCGGACATAGGTCGCCATCTTGCGAAGATAGTGCAGGCTGAGCTTGGAGGAGGGGGAGACCTGCAATTGAAATATTCTCCAGCTATTTAAAGGAATGGAATTGAATAGACATGTTAAATATGTAGGCCGAGTATGATTACCTGCAAGGAACCCAGGAGGAAGGGCTCCATTCGAGGCCAAATGTTCACGCCCTCTGTCGCCATATCTAAAAACAAACAAAACAGGTCAAGATTGATTCAGATCTAATGGCCAAACCATCACTTTCACTACCTTTTATACTTCTATTACTTCATTTTAAGGGTAGTCAAGACAATTCGAGACAACTATATACTGGCATAATTGTCTTTTCTTTTAATTTTTTTAAAGTTTTCCTATAATTTTGGTTTTGGCCATGAATATATAACATTTATGTGAACATAAATATTCTATTTCATAATTTGAAGATATACAAGATAGTGCAATTTTTTGATAATTTTGCTCTACTTTCTAGTTACTAAATTATGCATTTCAAATGTTCAGATGTTTTTGTAAGATTTGCTGGAACTACTTTCTGATGATTTGGTAAGTTCTTGCCAAATCAGCTATAGCACCTTCCTTTGAGTTTGTAATCAACCTAATGAATGTGCTGGGGGGACACGGGAGTAGCAAATTAGAAATGGTCAAAATATGCTTACCAGATAATAATAAGGTTCTTATAACCAAATTCCTCAACAACTAAAAATAGTGTCACAACTGTAATTCGACTGTCATTGTAAATATTTGAAATGGGGTTCTTTTCAGATGAGAACATCATGAGTGACAGGCCAGTTTCTGAGGTTAGCGGATGAGTCTGGTCAGGTAAATGTGTGAAATCCGCAAACGAGTGGCTGGCAAGGAAGCAGGTGAACTTTCTCATTGTATTTGTGAAACTGAAGGGTGATCTGATGCAGAACTAAAATCACAGTGGACCATTTTGCTATTTCAGCATCAACTACGACTTAAAAGGTTATAAACTCAATAAGGTGTCAGGATCGAAAGAACGCCTTGCCATATTTCTAGTGTGAAACTTACAGTATTTCTGTATGCTTACCAAAACGTATTTTGGAGGGTGATGGCATTCGTTCAAAGGTAAGATGCTTATCCACTTTTCTTTCGGTTGAATTTATGGTTATGATGAGGGAGGCTATCCACAACCTTTTGCCCGGGGTCCACCACAATGTTATATCCACGCCTGCCCACACGGAACGTACATAACCGTAACATCGCTGAGTGTCAGCAGAGTCATGAACTCACAATTCCTGGTTACTTTTACGTCTCCAAAATAACCACAATTAGCCCAAATCGATGAATGGCTTTATATTACACCAGGTAACCTAGCTAATGTGATTTTGACGGCCAATAAAATTGCTCGTATCATCGCAGCTGGACAAGACGACGATTGACCTGACATTCCATCATATGGTTTAGCAACGGACTGTCGAGTGTGTCTGTTCATGTTCCTCCGTGGTGGTTGTGACAACTGACGTGCGTTGTCACGGAACGTGAACGCTCAGTGTTCAGGAGAGGAAGCCAACATTAGCACTAACTTAGTTGGTTCACTGCCATTGACTTAGCTTTCGTGAGCTAACAATGCTAGAGGAGGCGAAGAGACGGCGGTATCTGAAGAGCCCTTACTCTCAGCCTTCGTCTTCCGCCTGGACGCGCGTTGTTTTGTCCCAACAGGTCAAGCATAAGGGAAGATAACGACGGAACGGGTACAGGAAAGCACAGCCCAGAGTCCGGGCGCAGTCCTCAGTCTGTCTTGACTTTACTTCCTTTTTGGCGCGCCTCCTTAGCACCGCCGGCTCTCGGTGCACCCGTACGACTGCAAGACCGGCGTCACGTGACACAAACACAGCCGCACACGCTTTAATTTCTCACACACACACACATTTCTATCTATCTATCTATCTATCTATCTATGTCTCTTTATATATATATATATGTATGTGTGTGTGTGTGTGTGTATATATATATATATATATATATATATAAATTGAAGGGTTAAAAAAAGATCATTTTTTTGCGTCATCTCGCCAAAATTGCGCCCCGCCCGTACACTAATCTTGTCCTCCAAACAGTTTCTGTTAAACAGCGTACGGTCATAATCTGTCACATTCCCATCTTTTTGTTCATAGCAGTTACAGATTTGTTATCTTATGTTTGTTGGCCAACTTGGAAATAAGACACTGCTTAAAGTCAGTGCCACAACTAAACAGAAAAATAAATCATCCAATATCAAATGCCATTATCCATATGTGCTGCTTTTAGATTTTCAAATGTATTTCCTCTGGGGGACCCCACAATACACAGTCGGTACAAGTAATACACCTGCAGCATCTCGACGGTGGCAGCGGTCCCTTAAGTCCCCCCATACAATTCAAAATAACTGGGTTTCGGGAACGGGCCTAAACTCATATTTTATCACTCTTTCAACTTTAGTTCACCATATTCTGGAACATAACTTTAAGATATAATCTCCAGGCTTCTAGCGATAAACTACTTTGTAATTAAGCGATTGACCTTGCTCGTCAATCATCTCTCTGCCAATCAGAGAAATATATATAGTGAGTGTAATGAACGCTGATTGGTGGAACTGGGAGTGGCCGACCTGATTTTTTACGTGACTCTTGTCTGACGTTGGCGTCAACAGTGAAGTCGAAGTAAAAGTAAATTGGAAAATATTCAGTAAAATATCAGGTTTGGTAGAACACTTTGACAATTCGTCATTTCATAACAGATATTACGGTACTTTGAAAATAAATTATTCAGTTTAACATATTTTCAGAGGGGAGGATCTGCTAACGTCCGGTGGGAGGGACTTGTCCAAAAGGAGGAAGAAGGCTTTGTGACTGGCAGCGAAACCCAACCTTTTGAAGCCGGCTTTTCTTTTTTCCTTGTCTTCAAGAAATATTTGGGATATATGGCTGCTAAAGGGATCCACCTTTGCAGTGTGTGCTGCCTTCTTCTTTATGTTATCGCCGCAGTGTTTGCGGGGTAAGTGTTTTTGTGCTGGAGAATCCGCGCACAGCTGGTACACATGTTTCTCTGTGATTGGTCTAAAACCGTGGCTCCCGGTTGGAGCGGAAAAGGAGCTAATAACTTTTTGTTATGAGCGCTTTTGGTCAACTTTTGGAATTAATAGTCGAAATTTTAGTGTTTTGTGTTCTCTGAGCTGCTCGAAATGTGTAACGGCCGTGGTTCGGGTAAAAAGCTAGCTACTAAGCTAACCGGTGTCTAATGAAAATACACGGGCACCCTTGTCAGTGCCTGAATCTGTAGATGTGTCAAAACATCCATCCATCACATAAACGTTGTTTATCTTTAAAATGAACATAACATCGATTAACAAGTCCCTTTTCGGGACTGTTCGAGCTTAGCATCCCGGACTCCTTCTCAAATCGTCATCTTTCCCACAGGCGAGATTTTTATAAGATCCTGGGAGTGAGCAAAAGTGCGTCTGTCAGGGACATCAAGAAAGCTTACAGGAAGCTGGCTCTGCAGCTGCACCCCGACAGGAACCCGGACGACCCCAAAGCCCAGGATAAATTTGCAGACTTAGGTGCAGCTTATGAGGTGGGTATGTGTTTTCTGCTTGTTGTCAAAGTCAAGAGGCAACCAGTGTTCTTAAACGGTCGGGTGCTAATTCATTTTTTTTAGTTTTAATTATACTTGCTTTTCATGTCATAATCTTTTTTTTTTTTTCTTTAAACAAGATAACTCGGCTCGAAAATGTCATATTTCGCCCGGAGGATGTGAAACTGAAGTCCTTCCGTTAGTAAATTGGTTGCTGTTGGAAACGGGACGGTGATTCCCATTGGTCAACTAGACCGTGTGGCCGCATGTGATTGGCTGTCAGGCAGCCCCTCTTTGGCAGTCATTAAAATAGGACGTGGAGAGCGGGGAGTGTGTTTTGCAGCCCGCAGGTGTTTCCCGACCTTCTTTCACCTACACCACCCTGAAAGAAGACCGGGAAATGGGAAATTGACTTGAATCTACACATTACAGTTAACAAAATTCAAATACAAATTTAAACGCTATGCCTTTTCCGTTATAAGGAGCTTCAAAAACGCCCGTTATTATCAACTGAAATATCCAGTCGTTTTACATCTTGTTAATGATTTTGTTCTTACGGGTCCTGGATGAGTTGTTGACTACACGTCTGTATGTCGATCATGCTGTGCTGGAGGGTATAAACAACTTATGTTCTTATGCATATTTGTTTTACATTTATTGTCTTCTGATCTCAGTGGCCAGGCTCATGCACCTTTTTCTTAAATTCTGAAAAATGGCAAAAGAAGCATGGATCACACTGACCGTGACAAATCATTGGGTGAAACTTAATGTGCCGTTTAGCTCCGGTTACTTACTTGTTTTAGAGAAAACACTTTTTTAAGTCTGTCAGATTTGTCTGAAACACAAGTGTCGCCTTACTTTGTCTGCTGTCTGACAATATCGACACAAAGTAATCTGCATAGTCAAAATTAAAAATGTCAAAATATTTGACAGAGCTCAGGGGTTGGATTAGACAAGTTTGGGGTAACTGGGTAGATGTAACATCACAAAGTTCACGATATTTAGAATGATTGATGGTTTAGGATTGGCTTTCAGATCGTTGAAACTGCATAAGGTTATTGTTCTGTTATTGACCTTGCGAATATTTTTAGGTTCTCTCAGATGAAGATAAAAGGAAACGATATGATGCTTATGGAGAAGAGGGACTCCAAGAGGGTCGCCAAGGCTCACACAACGACATCTTCTCCAGGTAACCCCCTTTGGCTAAAATGAATCAATTCTGAAAGATCTAAATGAACTGTTTACATGATATATGGTTTATATATTTGGTTTACACACACACCCATACACACACGTTTGTGTGTATGTGTACATACATATATATAAACGTGTGTGTGTGTGTGTGTGTGTGTGTGTGTGTGTGTGTGTGTGTGTGTGTGTGTGTGTATACATGTTTATATACTTTATACATGGCTCAGCGGTTAGCGGCAGCACAAAGGACCCTGGTTCGATTCTGACTAGGGAACCTTTCTGTGTGGAGTTTGCATGTTCTCCCCATGTCTGTGTGGGTTTCATCCTGTGTATCCTCCCACAGTTCAAAAACATGCAGCAGGTTAATTAGAAAAAAATCGGGAAAATTGCCCTGAATGACGGAGTGAGTAAATGGTTGGTTGTCCGTATATGTGGCCCTGCGATTGGCTGGTGACCAGTCCAGGGTGTATATATGTATATATGTATGTGTGTATGTATGTGTATATATATGTGTGTGTGTATGTGTGTATATATGCTTGTGTATATGTGTATGTATATATGAATACATGTGTGTGTGTATATATATGTATGTATGTATATATATATATATATATATATATATATATATATATATATATATATATACAGTATAAACTCCCATATTCTTCACTATTGCACATGTGCTAAAACAAACACATTATTTTGTTATATATCACCACGTCTTTGCTGACAGATACAATTTCTATTAGAAAAGCAATGGCAATTCACATCAAACAGTAATTTTGACACATTACAAATGAACAGTTTACGCCACCACTTGCTTGTCTCATAGCAGAGACATTGTAAACATGTTTGTAACATGTATATAGGATTGTTGACAAGCAACAATATAAATACTCAGTGAAACACAAATCCACTGTCGCTGAGTTTGTAAGCAGCATTAGGAGAGAATAATGTAAAAGTATCAAAAGAACTCTGATTAAACTGGGATTACCTACATTGTTGTTTCCCTCTGCTTCCTTTCTAGTTTCTTCGGGGACTTCGGTTTCATGTTTGGGGGAAACAGACAACAGGACAAGAACATACCCAGAGGAAATGACATTGTACTAGACTTAGAGGTCACCCTCGAAGAGGTGTACTCTGGGAATTTTGTGGAGGTTAGTGGACCTCCCACAAGCATCACTGCCATTGAGATTGAATCATGTTCAATTCAGTATGAGCAGCTGAGCAAAGGGTGCCATTTCCGTCTTGCTTCACAGGTTGTACGTAACAAGCCAATAGCCAAAGAGGCACCAGGGAAGAGAAAGTGTAACTGCCGACAGGAGATGAGGACAACGCAGCTTGGACCAGGACACTTCCAGATGGCTCAGGAGACGGTGTGCGATGAATGTCCCAATGTAAAGTAAGTTGTGTTTGTCAGCACAACTACGTTATTGCTGGTAACACCAGTGACACACAGCCCAGACCTTGTCATGACACAGGATGTACTCAATAATGTAAATAGGCTAAACACAAGCTATAATTTGACCAAAGATTGACGTCGTTCAGGCAGGCACGAATTTTGTAATGTGGTTGTCTTTTGCTTAAAGTTTTTTGCACAAAAAATCCTCAAATTACCATCCACTCTGTCTCCCAGAATACAAAAATATGCAAATACCTGTAAATGCTTAAGATGTCAAATGCCACAAAGCAGTGGGAGTCATCAGCCACTTGATGATGTGGTCAACCACACGAGCTTGGGCTTGCTTGTACTTTGTGTTTACATACATGTCCTTGTCATATGGACGCATACGAATGCAGCAGTGTCTGTGTTAGGCTAAATACTATATCAAGATTTTTTTTCTGGTGATGATATACAGGAGGCTAATCAAAATGTGAGGTTTTAGATTTGCGGTACGGTGTTTAGTTCAACTCAAATGTCAGGTTGTCTTTTATGTCATGTGTATCTCAAACACATTATCACATTGTACTGTTGGGAAGTGTAAACACGATGATTCAGACCACAGTCTTGAGCAGGTATTTCTACATTGGAGACATTCCGTTTTTGTATAGTTAGAAAAATACTAAGAACACAATGTATAAGTCTTGTTATTTGGCCATGTATTCATGCTTCAGTTGGTTCGAATGTTCCAATGTCACCTTACTTGCTTCTTGGAATATACAGGTAAGATTAACACTGCAACGGCACAGTTTATGGAATAAATAAAAACAAGAAAAGAAATTCTTCTTTGGCGCTGCATGAGGGCCACTTTGTCTTTGCAGCCAGTTTGCTCGTGTTTCTGATACTTTGCCAATACTTTGCCTGCAGGGCTTGTCAGCAGCAGTCAGTCAGTGTCCCTTGTTTTTTAGGATGACCACAGTCCCAATTATCTGGTTTCCAATCATTTGGACAAGCGGCTATCCATGTATGTGCAAACACAAAAACAGGTCACTTTAAAGACCTTGATGCTCATGTCCACACAGGTTTTGACCAAGTGGGTTCCTGTTTCCATATCGTACTTGTGCCAGCTGAATATATGACTGAAATTAATTTCAAAATAATTGCGATGTCACAAAATCCCAGCTGCATGCATTGACTAGTACTTAGAACTTTATACAACCCTATTTGTGCAGGTCTTTAACATACATGATGCTGAATTGTTATTCCAGCCTTTGTCTGCATTAACAGGGCGACAAACTGTGTAATACATATGTACTTTAAGCGTCATCACTTCACCGATCAAGAAAAATTGTAAAATTTGCCAAAAAGCGTTAAAATGTGTATCTTTCTCCTGAAATGTAGCAATTTCTGAACTGCTCTTTGTCTTACAGTTGGGACATTGTTCAGGAATACAAATATCACAATCTGCTGTCTGTTTGTATTTTTCTCAACAGGCTGGTAAATGAAGAGCGAACGCTTGAGGTTGAAATCGAGCAGGGGGTGAGAGACGAGATGGAATACCCTTTCATTGGAGAAGGTCAGGTTTGATAAAGTTTGACTGATATGATTTCTTGTTGCTGAGACCATGGCCACCGATAACATCCTTCTTATAACTACAGGGGAACCACATATTGATGGTGAACCTGGAGACCTACGTTTCCGCATCAAAGTGTTGAAGTATGGAATATTCTTTCACAATATTTTAATGAGAAAAAAAAAATGAAAAAAAAAAATATATATATATACATACATACATACATACATATATTGTGTGTGTGTGTATATACATACATACATACATATATGTGTGTATATATATATACATACATACATACATATATGTGTGTGTGTATATACATACATACATACATATATGTGTGTGTGTATATACATACATACATACATACATATATGTGTGTGTGTATATATACATACATACATATATGTGTGTGCATATATATATATGTGTGTGCATATATATATATGTGTGTGTGTATATATGTATATATATGTGTGTATATATGTACGTATATATATGTGTGCATATATATGTATGTGCGCGTGTATATATGTATGTATGTATTTATATATACATACAAGTGTATGTATATATACATACATATGTATGTGTGTGTATATATACACGTATGTATATGCGTGTGTATTTATATACATGATTGTATATGTGTATATATACGTACATATATGTGTCTATATAAATGTATGTGAATGAGTGTGTGTCTATATATAAATACATATTGTAGAAATGTTCAACATTTATAAATCTCCTGACACTTTTCTTATTAGACATCCTGTGTTTGAGCGCAGAGGAGACGACCTATACACCAACGTCACAATCTCCCTGGTGGAGGCACTAGTTGGCTTTGAGATGGACATTGCTCATTTGGACGGACACAAGGTTCTCCATTGGCCGCTTTTTTCATGCATTCGATGTTACACTGCCTTTGACTGTTTGAAAACTCTGCATCCTACAAAAAGTGTGAGTGAATGGAAGGGCCATGTCTGCCTCACAGGTCCATATTGTGAGAGACAAGATAACCAAGCCTGGGGCCAGAATGTGGAAGAAAGGAGAGGGCCTGCCAAACTTCGA
Organism: Fistularia tabacaria; assembly: GCA_901007705.1. Taxonomy (NCBI): domain Eukaryota; kingdom Metazoa; phylum Chordata; class Actinopteri; order Syngnathiformes; family Fistulariidae; genus Fistularia; species Fistularia tabacaria. The sequence continues at coordinate 349,796 of CAAKHD010024393.1, forward strand.
TAACATCAACATCCGGGGTTCCCTCATCATCACCTTCGACGTGGAGTTCCCTCAGACGCAGCTGGACGAACAGCAGAAAAATGGTGAGGGGGTGACAGAGGGCCAGACCAGATTAGGATTGCCAAAAATTTAGGACTTAGTCTGTAAAACATTGGGTCTGGAAGGGGTTTGACAAATTTCATCATTAAACACGTAAGTTTGATAAGTTTGGTCCTCATAGTCTGGAACCTTAATCAGGGGAAAACAAGCTTATCTTCCATGACACTTACAGCTGTGGTTGTCATATCTGACACAGAAAGACAAATATGACCAGATTCATTTTGATCATATGTTCCTGCTGTATCAGTGGAAATCTATGTTCATTAGGATTACTAAGTCAGCATCCACTGCTTGTTAGCTTCTAATGTACAGCCGTCCATGAAACTTTCCTTGGACTGGGTTCCTTTCATACTTCAGTGATATAAAACGATTGCTTAGCCCCGGCAAGGGAATTATAGGATGTTCCTCCGTAAAAGGCCCACTGATTTTGGAGAGGCAAACCTTTATTAGCAGCTGTGTGTTTCACAGATTGGGGGCAGGCAGAGTTTACATGCAAGAACAGTTATCAGATGTTTTGGGGTTTTTTGTTGGAATACGGTTGAGTGTGTACATTTGGAGTGGTGTTTCTTCCCTAATTGGCTCATAATCTCACTACGGGAAGAAGATCCTGGACTACTGAACACATTGACGACCTTTTTTTTCTTTTTTCTACAGTAAGCAAACTGCCTCATCCAGACATGCAACATGTACTTCATTATAGTAGCCATTTTACTTGTGTTTAGGGAGTTCGGGTCTTCCTATGCTGAAAACACGAGATTGGATGATGTGCTGCAGATTTTTAAGTCAGTATTGATGGTTTGCTTGTTCGGCAGTCTAAATAATCAGTCATTGCCATTTTGCGTTTCCTGCCAAAACTGTAACACCCGTTTACCTTTTTGTAGTGAGGTCAGTATTACATACTGTAGATACAGTGCTAATGATCACTCCAGTCTTAGGTAAAGGATCAATAATGGTATCATTTACTTTTGTAATATGAGCTGCCCTTCTTCAAACACTGTTGGGATTTTAGCAAAATGAACAGCTTTCTAAGTGCTCAAAACATTTTCGCTCACAAGTCACAAAAAATGTACTGCTTGGTATTTTTATTTCCTTATATCATTACCAGTATTGTTCTCTTGCTGCAGGTATCCGGAGTATTCTGAAGCAAGGTTCTGTGCAGAAGGTTTACAATGGACTCCAAGGATACTAACATCCTCAATGAAGCATCTGGACTGTGCTGCCGAACACACACACACACACACACACACACACACACACACACACACACGCACACACACACACGTCTGAAGTCAACAGGACAACTTACTGGCCAGGATGTATTTATTCTTCGTGCTTGTTCTCTCTCAGGTTGGCTTGAATCAGTTTGTTTTTACATTGCAATGATTCTTATTTTCCTGCAACAGCACAACTCGTGATGTTTTATTTGACGCATCTAAACATAACAGACATCATGTCAAAGGGGGGGGAATTTTTTTCTTTTTTTTAATTTCAGTTTTTTTAAATTTTGAAACAGACCACTTATTTAAAAATTAAACAGTTTTCTGTCCAGCAAATGGTTAACAACACTGTAACAAAGCGCTACACTCTGTTTGTTTGTTTGTTTGTTTGTTTGTTTTTAATCCAAAAGTGACCATATCTGGGCAGGAGGATGAAGGTGTAATTGCCTATCACATAATGGCTTTCCTTCAAGCCTCTCGTGTCATCTTGTCCTCCAAATGGCCACTGAAGCTGACCTGAAACTGTAGGCCTCGAGTTTGTTCAGCAAGCGTTAGTGGAGGTTGTGCACCAAAAGGGAAATAATTGTCTCTCTCTACACTGCTGTAAAACCGACTTTTTAAAGCTAGTGGAATCTCCTTCCTGCTGGTTCTTCAGAGAGACAACTGGTTTAAAGTCTAGCACTTCCTTGTAGGTTTCTTCATGCAGACCTCGGGGGCTCCATGGCCTTCTTTGATACCTTGGCTAGGATGGCTGACTGCAACCACTGCAGAATGTGCTGCTGACCAGGTGGACATATGAAGAACCTCTGAACCTTCACATCCCTGAACAAAGACACATTTAATCAATGAAAAGAAGATGACCAGCTTCAACTGTGGAGACCCTTTTTTCATTTTTAAATGGTCTTGACCGGGAGTTTGCCATTATAAATAGGAAAAGCAAATATTCTCTCTCCACTGTGTCACACACTCATGATTGATTATTTTGGAAGAATGATGAGGTGGTCTTCATCCACTGACCCATTAATTGATTTTTTTTTTTTCTTCTTTATATCATTTTGTTTGACATACTGACCCGATCTGTCCCTTGTTTAGTTATTTTTTTTTGCATATAACTTGAAGGGCCTTCGATGTATCAGCATCCTCTCTATGGAGTATTGCCCTTGGCAAGAGGCAGATTTCTTTCATACCAGTGACGGCTGCTAAGATTGTCATTTTATTTTCCGTTTTGAGGGCTTCCCTTTTTTGTGTTTCCTTATTGCATTGCTGCCTCCTGATTTTTTTTTTTTTTTTTTTAACCAATCTGTCTAGGGGGACAATTTCTTGGCTAAAATAAAAGATTTGTACACTCTGGGATGAGCTGTCATAACACAAACACACCAGTAGATGACGTTAGAGTCGCACACCCTGGCTTTAAGTAAGCTGCAGGGAATGAAGGAGTGTTGTGACTTTCTCCTGACAGCAAACACTTGCCCGGTTCTACATTCGGATTTGTGTTTAACCACAGAGTTGTACCAATGATTTTTTTCCTTTAGATAAAAGTGTCTGTACAGCATGTTTGGCCTGACTTTCAAATAATTAGTGGCACTTTGAATTGAACAGTTTTTTCTGTATGGGTGGGGGTGGGGGGTGGGTTTCTGACTTTGAATGTCACTATATTTGTCAAGGTTGCTGGTAAATTTCAAGATGCTAAATTTGTAAAGATGAATTCCTTTCAGTGTATAATGACTAGAAGACAGGTTTAGTTTTTAAAGAATAAATACCCAATAGTGATTTTATACCTTCAGAAGATCATTCATAAGAAAAAGCCTCGCTGAAGAACAAAGTTGAACCAATCATATTTCAAGATCTTAAAAAGAGCAGATTTTGATTTCGACCCTGTGACATTATCAGGCCGATCGAAGTCCATCAGTGTCAAGCATCCAACAAGTCAATAAGATTTTTGGCCACTTGGTGCTTCCAAAATGCTGTTGTTCCATTAATAGGACCTTATACAACAACAATAAATGAATTTATTAAGTGAATTTTATTCACGTCCCTTTTTTTTTTTTGCATGTCCTGCCCACCACTCCATCCTGAAGGGGGACACCTGACACAATAGAAACTACTGCAGTTGTTACTAAGATTGCACACAAGTTGGCTGTAAGCGTGTCCATTTGCGCTGGAACAACCCAGGCAAAGATGGTGAAGAAATGAAAAACAAAACAAAGCTTTGAACAATATAAAGTTGAGGATGGCAAGAGTCACAGCTGTCTCGCGCGATGGCATCTATTTTAATGTGTTCAAGTGGGAGTTATGTATCATCTGCAAGTGTGATGCAAGAAGTCATCTTTACCCGGTGATGACTCATTCGGTTTAGGGGTTTTAAGGTTTTCTCATGGTTCGTGGTCCCAGCAAACTTTGCTTGGGGAAGATTTTTGGGGAGACTATGTAGGTCGAGCATGGGGCTATCTGCTGAAACATATTTATGACAATTTATAGTTTAGGGAACTGATGTGCACATCCACCCACCTCAGTTAATTATAGTGATTTTGTGTGTGAAACACAATTTGGAAGATTTGAGAGAGCTTGAAAGATTATGTACCTTTTTCCTCCACTTGCGTTTATGCACGTGTGTGTGTGTGTGTGTGTGTGTGTGTGTGTGTGTGTGTGTGTGTGTGA
>CAAKHD010024393.1:353789-366338 GCA_901007705.1 Fistularia tabacaria
TTTTGAGATTTGAGATAGCTAGAGAGATAATGTGCCTTTTTCTTCCACTTTCGTGTATGTGCGTGTGTGTGTGTGTGTGTGTGTGTGTGTGTGTGTGTGTGTGTGTGTGTGTGTGTGTGTGTGTGTGTGTGTGTGTGTGTACAATGAACTCCCACAGAGATGGCAAAGCTGTGGTGGAGGGAGGTTCCTCCTCACCCCACCGAACACCCCTTAGTCATTTTCAGACCAAGGATATTTCGACAGATGATTTTTTTGTCCCTCTTTAAATTTCTAATGGCATTAATCAGATCATGCCTTTTAGCCATAACTCACACCAAAGACAATGAGCTGGTACGGGCTACAGTTCTAAAAATAACTACAAGTGTATTTCCATTCAACTGGTAAAATCCAGTCATAGATGATGTGACCTTCTTTATGAGATGCAGTTGAGAGTAGACATGGCCCGATTAGTTCCACCAAAAACTTAAAAATCATCCATAAATATCCTCTGACAACTTGTAATTACAAATTGTGCGGCACATGATGGCAGCATTGCTTTATCATTCAAATCTACCCATCAATCAGTTTTTATTGCCCAAATCACTGACTAGAGGTCTGTGTAGTTTGCCTCCATACGTGCAGTGTCTGTGTGTCTGTGTGTGTGTGCATGTGCGCTCACTTGCCAGTTGTTGATGCAGATAAGCACAGGGATCACACTTGACCCTGAGTCTAATGACTCTTAAGCGTAGCTGCAGGGTTAAGTGCAGCACTGGCTAAAGGAGGTCTAATTGGACAATCTGCTGTGTGTGTGTGTAGTGGCGCCAACGGGTATTTTGACCTGCTCTTGCATGGCAGTGAGCTCACTTCATGGTAACTGACCTGTTAGACTGAGGGTACAGGAAACAGCGGCCACAAAAACCACAAAAAAGTAGAATTCTAAAAAAAATATGTATATCGGGCAGCCACTTTTGACACGTTAAGGTCAATGGTTTGTAAAAAAGACTATTTAACAAACCAAAAAATATTTTTAGAGTACTTATCTAGTAATAACACTTCTGTTATGATAAAGTCTTTGTGGTCAGCTGCCTAAAGCCTCTTGCTGATAGGGAGACATTTTCCTGAAATTAAGAGAATTTGACAAATCAAGAGGTTAACATCCAAAACAAACATGGAAGTCCAAGACGCACATCATCATTTTCTCACTCCTGAGGGGAGCGTCACTCTGATTGTTTTCTTATGTAAATAAAGGTGTGTCACCGACCTGTAACGAATGATTTATAAATGAGCTATTACCGTTGGTACCTTACTGTCTAGGATGGATTTGCCAAATGGGACAGAAAGTGACGACTTACCTCATCCCCAACAAGCCCCTGTGGAGCATCAGCACACAGTCTGTTTTCAATTCAGACATATTATCAACACTGTGAGGCACCAACACATGGCATGGCCAGGGAGGACAGCAGGGGAGTGAGAGGGGGTACTCTGTCTGAAATAAGAAATTCTGATGGACAAAGCCTGCAATTTGCGGGATCTGAGCATAAAGCAAACAAAGGGCAGCTTTTGTAAAGAATAATGCATGTCAGCCGTATCCTTTGCCCGCCGCAGCTTTGAACACCGCTGGGGACATCCATTGCTCCTCTGTCTATGTCGTGTTGCTACTATATTAAAGCCAGTCACCTCAAAGGGAAAAGCCTCAACTATTCAACAATCGACTGGTGGGGCTCTCATTATGGCCGATGTGGGCAGGAAAAAGTGGCTTTGGGTGTTTTCAATTCGGCGGCTTGAAGCCGTCCTGTTAGCCAGGACGAGCTGCTGTTTATCCCAATGCCTTTCTGGGGGCTAAACATAGTCAACTGTCATTATGGATCTGTCTCTGTCTCTTTCCTCCCCCTCACTAACATTTATTTATTTCTCTCCCAGTGTTGTCATCTAATGACCCGTGTTGTATTGTTGTTTGAAGTGGCTGATGGCTCTCCCACATCCTGAGGAAGAGAAGGGCTGGCTGGGATCCTGCGGGGCGAGTGCAGGACAAACAGTGCCGAAGACCACCTATATGGATGAAAGCCACAAGTCTACGGACCGAATTCCATGGGCAACAAAAAGCAGGCAAGACGGCAATTTACATGCTTTTTCTATATGTTACAGTGGCCTGTTTATGTATTTGTCCACCGGCGATTCCTTCATTAACGAACCACCTTCAAAAAAATAAAAAAACATTTTTCTTCAGCTCATCGGACTCCGGGGCTTTGGATGGTTGACAGCGAAGCTTCCCAGCAGCTCCCAGGTCAAATGAATAGGCCCATATTAGAAAAACTGTACGCCAGTATATGAAAATGTGTAAATATGTATTAGTAGATGCGGTGGATTAGGAGGGTAGATGGTGGAGGCTGGGAGCTACGTGAAAGCCGTCTTTGTGTTTAGAGCAGAGCCCTCTTGTGGACCCTCCCCTCGGCGTGGAGTTGCCCAGGCCCTGTGGTGGCTGATCACAGTTAATAACTGTGCGGTAGGCTGTCAGAGGCACTTAGGATGATGTTGGGCAGGCTAGGCCCGGTTTAGGCCCACGAATGCAGGGGCTTCTGCCTCCTGAACATGGACCAAAGCAATCAGCTGTGGAGGAGAAAAGACCAAGAGAGGAGTGGACAGAGGGAGATGGCGGCCAACAGGAGATGGAGCAAACAGAAAAAAACATTCTGCGCGTGTTTCCCCACGCAGGGAAATGTGTCAAAAGAAGAGTTCAATCCCAGATAAAAATTTTTGTTCCACACAATTTCCAAAATCCAACACCTGACGCCAGTGGAGGGTCATGGAGATTGTCTCGGTTCCACATTCAACTTAACCAAAAGTTCAAACTACGAGAGAAACGAAACACCAATTGCACACTGGTGCATCTCATCTGGGTCGCTGTCTTCAAACGCCTCGAATTGTAAAGCCAACTTGGAAAGCGCCCCTGTCGGCAGCTCAGCCTGTGTGAGATATCAGCAGCTCTTGTGTATTTAGCTCAGACAGCCTGTTTAAACACACACACACAGACACTTACACACACATATACACACAGACACACACACACACTCTCACACTGTAGCTGAAGTGGATATGAATACGAAAATATGTTGTAAATTCTTTCTGAAGAAGATTACTAAGCATATCAGGAGAGAGAGGGTTTTGAACACTTGAATAGAAAACTGGCCACTGTTCACTTCAGTTACTGGAGACAAGGCTGTGACCCAGTGCTTTCCCTCTGAAGGCTGTTTGAAATATTCCTCTCTAGGTGTGTATACATGCTATCATACGTATATGTTCGAGAAAAAAAAAAAAAAGCACAGCAGCTGCTCCTACTGTTCATCTGTTTGTCCATTTGAATAGTTCGGAAATGTTCTGTCTCGAAATCCTCTTCGGTTTAACTGCATTGCCGGTGAAGCTTGGTTAAAAAAAATCAAAGTCATCGGAATTTAAAATTTAGCCTGATAAAGCTTGGCGATATTGACGTGTCCTCTGTGCCTCCGTATTATATGAACTTTAGAGAATCTCACCTCATGGGCAGAGGGAGCAGTTACAGTTACAGTTACAGCGAAGCACAAACTACTAAAGTACACAAGAGCATATAAGAGTTACTTTAAGACTGAGGCGGATAAAATGTGTGGCAACACTACAACTTTAAAAATAGGTGCTTTCTGACATCCCTCTGTGTGAAAACAAAAAGCTGGTTTGTTATAACATTGCCACACTGTTACTGAACCCCTCCATCTACTCCTCTGTCTCCACTCATCAGCACCGCGCTTTATCTGACCTTCAACAAAGTACCTCTGAGGCTCTTATCTGACAAAGCCCCCCTACCCCCAACAACAAGGAATGGGCCAATGATGACCCGTCTGATCGGGTGTGCATTTTATTTCCTGTGCTGAACAATACTCACGGGCGAACTGCCCCGTCTGTCTGTCTGTGAACTCCAAAGTCCAGCTCATCCTTGTTGAGATTAGATAACCCGGTTTTAAAGGCAGGCTTACTGTTTGCTCAGTGAGTCCTCTCTGGCCTAATAGTGTCTGATCTAATGGGAGATTGCGGGCTGCTTGTTGACTGTGGAGACCCAGACAGTGCCATGGCAATGGCCAAACAACACAGGAAAACAAAGCAGCACTTTAGTACCTGTCATTACTGGATAAATAACGGCCAGTTTGCTTCAAATACCGCTTTGCTTTGTCTGCATTGCGTAAAAAATATTGGGCACTTTGCAGAGATGTTGGGTTTCCCTCTTTTACCTTTGACTTATTGACAGCTGATGCAGGGAAATTTCTTGGTTTTAAGTTGCGTTGCTAGCAAACCGAAAACCAAATGGCTTAATGATGTCAATTTAATGTCGGCACAAAGTGAAATTTTGATTTTCTGTTGGTTTTTAGGTCAAATGTTGGCGACCTGCACCAGATTCTGAGGCTAATCGGATTTTCACTTTCAACAAAAATGTTAATTCAAGGCAACATCGAGGTCCAAGATGTGTCTGAGGAATCATATCAAAATTTTCAGAGAGCTTCCGGTTCTCGTCGTCTGTAGATTTGACACCTTTCACCCAAGTTATCATCTCATTCACTTGCAATATAGATCATAACTTGAAGTACTTTATGTATATATTATAAAAAAATGCAGCTAATTCAAAATTGACCCGTTCCCTCCAGTGTGCATAGAGTTTCATTTAGATTGAGGTTAAGTAGTTCTCTTGCTGGCGTCTCTGCTGCTCTGTTTTAATCATCACTTCCTGTTCTCAATCCTCACGTCTGCTTATCCATCATTTCATAAGCACACATGTGTTTATATCTGTGTGTGTGTGTACGTGCACGCATGCATATTACATCCAGCCTCCCATGGGTTGTGGCGGTAGGAAAAGAAAGGGGGCTGCTCCTTAAAGTCACCCCTCAAATTACAGCCTAATCAGTTAGTCCCGTGAGCAGACCTTTTTCACAGCACCCAGACAGATAGACAGACGAACAGCAGCCTCATCTCGCACCGCCCCCTTCCAGCCACACAATGCCGAGCCTGGCCTTGTCCCTGCAAAGACCCCTGTCCCTCCCTCTCTCCTCCAACTGAGATAAACCAGGTCTGGATATAGTTTAAGAAAAGTGTTACCTGTTCCCGTCCCTCACTTTTTCACTCCTGTTGTCTAGTCTGGCCAGCCTTTCACCTTTCTGACAACATTTTCCACTTTCTTTTGGACACGCATGTACGCTGACATATATGCAACACAGACATACTGTAAGGTAGATGTAATTTCATGGTGTTTACATTTGGCCCTATAATTCAGATCCAAAAACAGGGGCCAGGGGTTTAGCAATATTCACTGCCAACCTAAACTTTTATTGTATGTGCTTTTGACCATATTCTTCCTGATTTGAATGGCAATTTTATGAGTTGAGTCGGCTCTGTAAACTTCACAACCATGAAATCAACACCAAGTCTATTGAATAATTTCAAAAAAGGATACCTTTTCAGTCTGGAAGTGGATTTGCTTGTCTTGCAACTGTTAACTTTGTGGCTTAACCTGACTGGAGTGTTATGTGAAACTACTAAATAACATCGCATTTCCATTATAATCACGATCATTTTGATAACAATGGTAATAGCGCTCTTGCTTTTCCAGTTCTACTGTACAGTGTGGCTGCAAACTATTTGTTATGAAGCGTGTCCCATCTAATGCTGAGACATTATTGCAGTCAATCTCAATAATGTATTCGTGATATAAATAAATAGGTCTGTGAGAAATTGAAAGATGTCACTAAATCAGTTTGGCAACTCAAAAATCTGGCTCTACTGGGGCCATTAATACTCACACGTCCACTTGGATCCATGGCACTAATGTGATGCTTTGTCAACTAAATCATTGCAACGCAGCCCGGTTAATCAATGACACGTGGCAGGTTCTGGCAATATCAGCCCTTTGCTAACTTAATGCCACCATTCCCCTTATGTGCCTTGTTGTAGCCTTTCGTCTATAACCATCCATAAACACACACACACACACACTTACACACACGCATGCACAAAGGTCCGAACCAGACCACTCAGGACACTCATGAATGGTTCTGTTTGTCTCTGGCAGCTCCATCAGTCATGTTTTCCTCTGTTAGAACATTTGATTTCACTTCACAGCTTCTGCAAAACACCACACACACACACACACACACACACACACACACATTGCATTCTATAGTAGATCAGACATTTATGCAAAGATGGTTATAAAATTTAAAGAAACACACTTTACATGATACACTGCTCTTTTGTTTGTATATCAAAGTTCTTATCTGGATTAATAAGATAAGATAATATGGAAAATATGTATTAAGTAAATGCAGACAAAAAACAAAAAACAGTGGATGGGGACAAATCAGAGCCCCTCTCCCATTTCAACACCGTGACCAATCACATCCAACTGATAAAATGCATCATATCACCTTTACGCCCCCCCGGAGATGAATATGGAATTACATGCAAATAAATGGATATTTAATGAGGTTGCTACAGAGGCGACATCAGCATGGTGGAGAAAAATGGAAATCCTGCCTCTGACTCAAAAGTCCAACACCCTATATGTAGGATCCAAGAGATCCGTGTCATCATCCTTTCATTCTGCATCCTGATGCCCATGCTATTGTTTAAGTCTTTAAAAGTTTTTTTTTCTGATATTTATCCTGTTTTATGAGTTTGCATCCATTATTAGTAGCCAGAAAGACAAGCAAACAAACGGTGATGGCAGACTGCTGCATACCCAGCTGTCAGTCAATGCAATACTTGAAACTACAAAAATGTTTAAAGATGGGTTATCTCGGATATTTCAAACAATAATCAATTACAATCATTAACTTCTTCAAATCCATAATGGGCTACCAATGGAGGCTGTTTAGTGGAGGTACTCTGCATCAGGTACCTTTGGAAAAGCCTGCCGTAAAGCTCCGGATAAAAAGGCAGTGATGGAGAGGTAGAGAGAATGATGTGAGGTGAAAGCAGGGGCTGTGGAGAACCGATCCATATCTGGTATCTGTGTTGTGATTATTTGAACAGCAGTTATAAAGCCATGAAGTCTGACTGTGGTTCCTGAATGTGTTGATTTTAAACCTCCCTGGGCTATAAATGACTTATTAAGAGGATCCTCTCGTTTTTCTTCTTTTTCTCACTACAGTCTTTCTTACATGTCCAGCACTGGCCCTCCACCCCCCAGTATGTTCTGTATTAGTTGGTCTTTGGTGTTTGAAGTATGAAAATGAAGGAGGTGGGTGGCAGCCGACCACCACACTCCGAGGGGAGCAGTGACGCACACAAAACTATCCCCTGACTCCATTAGCATACCTCTGCTGGCAACGCTACAGCCGAGACCCTCACAAGCCAAATGCTCGTTTGGATCTTTTAAACCCGGGTGGTGAAACAGCACATATTAAATATGGAGGCCGGGCTAACACGACAGGATATTTAAAATCCTCACTGAGTTTCAATTCAGAATGCATTACTCACGCAAGAAAGGCATTCACAGATCACTTCCCTGTTACGGTCAAATATGGAGTGATTGTGAAATTTGAAAATTGATGATACGAATATGGTTAATGGGCCAGAGAGCTAAATGCGTTGTAGTAAATGGGATGTTTGGAGAAATGTTTCGACTGAGCAAAAGTAATTGAAATCAGTTTGCCAAATGAGACTTGGGGACTCTTAACTGCCTACATGTGTCAATGAGACAGTGAATGTTCATATGTCTCTATACCTGGCCCTAGGATTTATCTGGCGTCCAGTCCAGGATGAACCACGCCTCTCGCCCAATGACAGTGCAGAATAAGTCGTATAGATAATGAAAGAATGAATGAATGAATGAACGAGACTGAGTATAGGACAGTTTGCTAAGTTCATTACTGAATCTGCTGTACTTTCATGGTACCTAATAACCAGGCCAAATCTCAGAACTAAACTCGTCTGAAATTCTCAGAATTGTCCAAAGAGGTGTGCCGGGGCAAATTTAGGTAATAAGGTGAATATTGCAATACAATTTCATACAGGAAACGGAAGCAAGAGATTTCCCAAGAACCTAAATTGCCCAGATGTATGACTCAGAGCGTGAATGGTATGTGGTCCTGATATGTGTAGATAATGAATAAATGAATGAATGAAAATTGTGGAGAGGAGGTGTCATATCTATTCAGATGCTTCAAAAAGCCCCTATCCATTGTCACTTTTGTGATTCCATCAGCAGCCAATTAATAATTTCAAAAAGGCTTTTTGAAATATTGAATTTTGTTTTCAAGCCTCTGTGATTACACGATTGCACATAAATACCATGGCTAATATGCAAAAATATCTTCTTTTTTCAGAAATAACTAACATGAAATGGAAATGAAAATTAAAGATTTGAGGCCTTTTGGAAATCTTGATGTGGTCATTTTCAGTAGAGGGTTTCCTCAGGAAAACTATATCACAAGGTTGATTTGATTAGCAGAAATTTCCTGATGACCTTTCCTGGTCTGACTGGGAGACATGAGAGAAAAACATCAGCACCATCCATCAGAGCTCAGACTGATTTCTATAATCGTTCTGTAAGTTCAGATAATTAGCGTTCCTGGAAACCTTTGTTGTCCTTGAAAAATCATCCCTCGAACAAAGAGGTTTGGGTATGTTGGTTGAAATGCGCCTTAATATGGTCATTTTGGTTTGACCTGCTGCCCGTGTACTTTTTGACAGCGCAGAGGCCTGTAGGCCACACCTTAAAGTTGAAATACTTTTGCAGGATTATTCTCGGTGTGTTTTATAAATCGGGTATTTGAGCACAGGTCAGTAAGAATCCACATACTTCCTGGAAAGCAGCTTGAATACTAAACATACAAAGGAGGATAATTTTATCTTCTTCATGTGTATTTTTCCTTTTAGAAGAATCTTATTTCATATGAGACTGGAGGCTGAGAAGAAAATACCTTAATGAGCAGACATTTTTTCGACTCTTATTTTAAAGCGTTTTATTAATGTATGAATGAATACTAGAACATCCTCCATTTGAAAGTTGTACTGCTGTCGAAATAATATGAGGGCTTGAGCTTAAAAAAACAACAACATTTCTATCATTACATACAAATATCCCTCAGCTCAACGTTGAAATAATCCTTCAATTCACAAGGACCGATCATCAGTTGTTTGATGTATGGTCATTTATTGTAAAAACTCAATTGTCTGAGTTAAAAGGACTGGTTTTATGTCCATCACATCGTTAAAAGAAAACTTCGCTTCATTTTGTTCATTGGAGGAAATGGTTATTTTCCTAGCGCCCAATGACAGCTTGGAATAGGCTCCACCCACCTGTGACCCTGACTGCAGGACATATGCCTTTAGATAATAAATGTTTTTCATGTTTATTTCTCATCTTATGTTTTTCAGTGTCCCTACGCAGTGGTTCTATTAGTATCTGCAACTGTGTAATATAAACTTTTAATGACATGACAATCCTCTCTGTGTGTTTGATTGCACCTTTAGGCCAAGTCGGCTTGGAATTTATTTCAGGTTTATGATAACCCAATTTGGAAAATCAGGATATTTGGTTGAAATTACAGAAAATTATAGAAGGATATTGCCATGACTTATTAATTAAAACATTATAGCATAGTATATGCTTGTACCTTCTTCTTCTTCTTCTTCTTCTTTTCCTTTCGGCTTTTCCCTCTCAGGGGTCGCCACAGCGAATCAACCCTCTCCATCTAACCCTATTCTCTGTATCCTCCTCTCTCATGCCAACTACCTTCATATCTTCTCTCACAACGTCCATAAACCTTCTCTTCGGTCTTCCTCTAGACCTCCTGCCTGGCATCTCCCATTCCAGCATCCGTCTACCAATATAGTCCCTATCCCTCCTCTGTGCATGACCGAACCATCTCAGTCTGGCTTCTCTGACCTTCTCTCCAAAACATCTAAGATGTGCTGTCCCTCTGAGGGACTCATTTCTGATCCTATCCATCCTTGTCACTCCCAAAGACCCAAAGAAAACCTCAACATCTTCATCTCTGCTACCTCCAGCTCTGCCTCCTGTCTTCAGTGCCACTGTCTCCAAACCATACAGCATTGCTGGTCTCACCACAGTCTTGTACACCTTTCCTTTCATTCTAGAGGATATTCTTCTATCACATAGAACCCCTGAAACTTTTTTCCACCCATTCCAACCAACTCGAACCTGTTTCTTTATCTCTTTTTCACACTCTCCATTGCTCTGGACTGTTGACCCTAAGTACCTGAAATCCTCCACCTTCTTGATCTCCACTCCCTGTAGCCTCACCGTTTCACCCGGGTTCCTCTCATTTACACACATATATTCTGTCTTGCTGCGACTAACCTTCATTCCTCTCCTTTCTAGAGCAAACCTCCAACTCTCAAGAGTTTCCTCAACCTGTTCCCTGCTCTCACGATAGATCACAATGTCATCTGCAAACATCAGATTCCTGTCTAACCTCATCTGTAAGCTTGTCCATCACCACTACAAACAAGAAGGGGGTCACAGCTGATCCCTGATGAAGTCCCACCTCCACCTTGAACTTCTCTGTTACACCTACAGCACACTTCACCACTGTCTCACAACCAGCATACATGTCATGGACCAGTCTAATATACTTCTCAGCTACTCCAGTCTTCCTCATACAAAACTGGAGTTCTTCTCTCGGCACCCTGTCATATGTTTTTTCTAGGTCTACAAAAGCGCAATGTAGCTCCCTCTGACCTTCTCTGTACTTTTCTATTAGCATTCTCAAAGCGAATACTGCATCTATAGTACTCTTTCTAGGCATAAAGCCATACTGCTGCTCACAAATACTGACGTCTGCTCTCAGTCTAGTTTCCACTACTCTCTCCCATAACTTCACTGTATGGCTCATCAACTTTATCCCTCTATAGTTACTGCAATCCTGCACATCCCCCTTATTCTTAAAAACGGGCACCATCACACTTCTTCTCCACTCTTCAGGCATCTTCTCTCTCTCTAAGATCCTGTTGAATAGTCTAGCAAGAAACTCTACCGCTGCCTCTCGTAGACACTTCCATACCTCCACAGGTATATCATCTGGACCAGCTGCCTTTCCATTCTTCATCCTCTTCAATGCTCTCCTCACTTCACTTTTATTAATCTCTGCTACTTTGTGGTCTACAATATTCCCCTCTTCTACCCTTTCCTGTCTTTCATTTTCCTCATTCATCATCTCTTCAAAGTACTCTTTCCATCTTCCCATCACTCCTCTAGCATCTGTCAATACCTTTCTCTCTCTATCCTTAATCACCCGGACCTGCTGAGCATCCTTTCCATCTCTATCAATCTGTTTTGGCAACCTGTATAAATCATTCTCTCCCTCCTTACTGTCCAACCGAGCATACAAGTCATCATATGCCCTTTGTTTTGCTTTTGCTACCTCTATCTTTACCTTACGCTGCATCTCCCTGTACTCCTGTCTGTTCTCTTCAGTCCCCTCAGTGTCCCATTTCTTATTTGCTGACCTCTTTCTCTATATACACTCCTGCACTTCCTCAGTCCACCACCAGGTCTCCTTATCTGCTTTCCTTCCAGACGACACACCAAGTGCTCTCCTACCTGTCTCCCTGATCACATTAGCTGCAGTTGTCCAGTTATCTGGAAGCCCTCCCTGACCACCCAGAACCTTTATCAACTCCTCCCTGAAAACCATACAGCAATCCTCCCCTTTTCAGCTTTCACCCTACAAACCACCATCCTATACTGTCTGGCTACACTCTCTCCTACCACTACTTTGCAGTCACTGAACTCTCTCAGATTACCTCGTCTATACAAGGTGGAGTCCAACTACTTCCGCTCTCATAGGTTACCCCATGTTCCTGTCTTTTCTGGAAAAAAGTATTTACTACAGCCATTTCCATCCTTTTTGCAAAGTCTACCACCATCTGTCCCTCTACATTCCTATCCTGGATACTAAATCTGCCCATTACTTCTTCATCACATCTATTGCCTGCACCAAAATGTCCATTGAAGTCTGCCCCAATTACCTCTCTCTCATTTCTGGGGATATTCTGCATCAGTTCATCGAACTCATTCCAGAACTTCTCCTTCTCCTCTAACTCACATCCTACCTGTGGGGCATAGCCACTAATAACATTGACCATTTCACCTTCAATTTCTAATTTCAAGGCTCATAAGTCTATCTGACATTCTTTTCATCTCCAGAACATTCCTAACAAACTCCTCCTTCAAGATAACTTCTACTCCATTTCTCTTCCTGTCAGTACCATGATAGAACAACTTAAAACCTGCTCCCAGGCTTCTAGTCTTACTGCCTTTACATCTGGTCTCCTGGACACACAGTATATCCACCTTCCCTTTCTGCATCATGTCTACCTTTTCCTGTCATCGTCCCAATATTAAAAGTCCCTACTCTTAGTTCAAGACTCTTGCCTTTCCTCTTCCCTTTCCCCCCTTTCTACTTCCAAACACGCCTTCCTCCTCTCCTTCTTCGATCCACAGTAGCCCAATTTCCATTGGGACCCTGTAGGTTATCGGCATATATGGCGGTCGTTGTTAACTTGGGCCTCGACCAATGCGGTATT
>CAAKHD010024393.1:374816-385753 GCA_901007705.1 Fistularia tabacaria
GGGGGGGGGGGGGGCGCACCCGCGGGTTTCCCCCGGAAAAAAAAAAAAAAATTTTTCCCCCCCCCCCCCCCCAGGGAAACCCCCCCCCCCCCCCCCCCCCCCCCGCGTCAGTCGGTGACTCCGGGGAACATTTGGATCGAGACTCGGATCGTGGGGTTGGAAAAAACAACAACAATAACAACATTACAGCCGTTCCGTGAGATCCACGCGAAGGACCCACCCATCCCACCACTTCCTTGCCCCACGACGCGGGACACGGTCGGTGCTCCTCCTCTGTTCCGTGTGAATCCACGTCCACGTTCACGCCAGGACCCGGGGACCGATTCCGACACATCACTTTTTGTATGTGTGAGTTCCGGTTCCACGGCTCCGGGACAAGTGACTCCCCCTCTCTTTCTCTGTCTCTCTCTCTGTCTCTCTCTCTGTCTCTCTCTCTCTCTCTCTCTCTCTCTCTCTCTCTCTCTCTCTCTCTCTCTCTTCCTCCCAGACGCGCATCCTGCGTCCCGCACTTCACTCCCGACTCACCTCGCCGTCGTACTCCAACCCCTCCTCCTCCTCCTCCTTCCTCCTCCTCTTCCTCCTCCGGCGGACCTTCGCCCACGGCTCCGTGTTACAGCTGCTTCAGTACCCTGCGCGAAACCCGTGTCTCCAGTGGGAGCGGACCCGCGGCCCAGCCCTGGATTCCCTACTCCTGCTCCATGGACAGAGCCTCGGCGGCGGCCAGCAGCGCTACACGCACGCCGTGAACAGTGAGTAGAACCCACGCCATGGCCGGGACGTCCTTCCACGGACGCGCAAGAAACGGGTTCTTGAAAACGCCGAGACTACATGTCTTGCGGCCAGACAATACTGATCGTACCTTCGTATACTTTGCTTCTAACTACTACTCCTACTACTCCTACTACTATCACGAGCACTGTTATTATTGCAGTTACTGCAGTATACGAAGAAAAATGGGGAATCTTATAGATTCTTTATATACTTTGAATTCTCACGTGTAATAACATGTCTGTTGAAGTGGGATTTAAAAAGTAGTTTATTTTATTTATGTATTTTTACCCAGAGCAGAGCGGTCGGGGATGGAAAAGCGCGCAGAAAGTCAGACGACTAGTCGTTAAAAACAGTCACACAACTTACAATTACTTTCTCCGACGCGTGTTTAACCACTTCCAAGTTTGGAGTGGCGAATTTTTTCAAATGTTCAAAAATAGCTTAATCAATAATATTTATAATTACGTAACAATATTAATAATAACAATAATAATAATAATAATAAGGATACGGTGTCGATTAAGACGACTCAAATGAAAAGTATCATTATTATAATAATTATAATTATTCTTATTTTTAATAATAATAACTATATTTCAACAGGATTTTCCTGCAAATGATCTTTGTGTGTTTTGTGTTGCGGTGTCGTGTGTGTGTGCGTTGGCGTGAACGCGCGTGTTTGCAGAGGTGAAAGTGGGCCCTTTTCCCCCCTGGAGAATCCAACCTTCGAAATGCACGAAATGTTAAATGCGTCCCTTTTTTACTCCCCTGAAGCTTCTAATAATCTCCACAAGTGTGTGTGTGTGTGTGTGTATGTGTGTGTGAGTTTTATTCTATCACGTCGTGTACAAGTAGGCCCCACGGACCGGTCAACAAGTGTCGCAGGAGTCTTCTACTTCACAATTCAGAGATGACAGGGCTGAAGGCCGCCTTCTCCTCTTCCTCTTCCTCCTCCTCTTCCTCCACCTCTTCCTCCTCCTCCTCGTATCTGATCCAAACTGGCTCCAAATGAGAAGCAGCCCTTCCACGTACTAACACGTCAGGAGTATTTGTGGACGGCGATCCACAGGATATTCAAAGTTCTCGATTAGTTCACAGCTTAGATAAAAAAATAAAAAATAAGAACATAGATATATGATAAATAAATAATTATTTATATATATATATCGAATATAAATATATATATTTCAAATACACCCCACCCCCAAAACAAAAACACGAACCCAGAAACCCCAGGCTGGCTCAGCTCCGGCCCGCGCCCCGCGTGGCGCTGCGCTTCTTTCCACGCGTGAACACCGATCCAGCAGGTAAAGTCACGCGTGACTTAAAAAAAAAAATTCCGCCCAAAAAAGTCAACTTGAGAAGCTCCGTGAGTATTGATCTTGAAGGAAAAAATGGCGCCAACTGTTGTTTGTATGTGTGTGTGTGTGTGTGTGTGTATGTGTGTGTGTGTGTGTGTTTTGTCAATCAAACTTCTCTCGCAGGAAAATAAGTCAACGCTAAGAGAAAATCCACAATGTTTTCTAGTGTTTTGGGAACCTGCACGGGTGGAAATGACTTCTTCCCGCTTGTTGTGATGGAAGCCTCCCGGGCCTAGTGCGATTGACTTGTAGGTGCGTGTGTGTGTTTGCGTGATACATTCGGCCTGTGCGTACATTATTCAGATGCCTTTTCGTGCAAACCCGCGCGTGGAATATCTACCCTTACGTGTTTTCTAGTGCTTTATAAAGGTGCGATTACTCAGTTATAACTGTTTCTAATTAGTTAAAAGTTTTAATGTAATACTTGTGGCACAGTCGCAACTACTTAACACGCGCGCACACACACACATACAGACACAGACACAGACACACACACTCACACACTCACACACACACACACACTCACACACACACACACACACACACACACTCAGACGCTATTGCCGTGTCTAAAGTCAAAGCTTTGGATCACAGTGATACTAAAACCATCAGAATAAGCAGGATAGCATTAGCTTAAGACTGTGGTGCAGACTTAGCATCTGCACAAAAGTCGGGAGATGACTTGTAGATTAGCGATATATATATATATATATAATATGTATATAAGGATATGACGGTAGTTGGCGTGAGAGATGAGGATACAGAGAACAGGGTTAGGTGCGCTGTGGCGACCCCTGATAGGGAAAAGACAAAAGGAAAAGAAGAAGAAGATATATAATATATATATATTTGTATATATATACCATAGTGTACTATATACACTATACCATTCAACCTCTCACTCGCAAATATTGCCAGTTCAGTCTCCAGTTAATCAGGATTGAACTAGGAACACTGTGCCAAACCACCACTTATTATTATTAATATGATGATAATTAATACAATATAATAATTAATATAATAATAATAACGGTAATAATAATGATGATGATAATAATAATAATAATAATAATAATAATAATAATAATAATAATAATAATAATAATAATAATAATAATTATAATAATAATAATTATTATTATAATAATAATAATAATTATTATTATAATAATAATAATAATTATTATTATAATTATTATTATTATTATTATTATTATTATTATTTTTAGTAGTAGTAGTAGTAGTGAAAGTGGAAGGAGTATCCCAGGTTTTTGGGGATGTTGTTGGGTGCTGGGGCCACTGTCATCCTGACAATTGTTATTATTATAATTATAATTGTTATTTTCATTATCATTGTTTTTTATTCTGATTAGTAGTAGTAGAAGCAGTGATAGTAGAAGGAGTATCCCAGGTTTTTGGGGATGTTGTTGGGTGCTGGGGCCACTGTCATCCTGATTATCACAATCATTATTGTTATTTTCATTATTATTGTTTTTTATTCCTATTAGTAGTTGAAGTAGAAGTAGTGATAGTATAAGTAGTAGTGATAGTAGAAGTAGCATCCCAGGTTTGGGAGATGTTTTTGTGTGCTGGGGCCACTTTCCTCCTGATTATTACAATAGTTATCATTATTATTAGCACTAGTAGTAGTAGTAGTAGTGGTAGTAGTAGTAGTAGCAGTAGTAGTAGTAGTAGTGGTAGTAGCAGTAGTGGTAGTGGTAGTAGTAGTAGTAGCAGTAGTGGTAGTAGTAGTAGTAGCAGTAGTGGTAGTGGTAGTAGTAGTAGTAGCAGTAGTGGTAGTAGTAGTAGTAGTAGTAGTAGTAGTAGTACTCCAGGTTGCGGGCTGTGTTTGGGCGCTGGGGCCAACAGGATCCATGTCCTCGGCTCCTGCAGCCTGATGGATGACAGCGGGGAAGGAGCTCCTGCAGGGCTGAGGAGGAGGTCCTCCCACCTCCAAACGCCCAGTGACGAGTGGTTCAGTGGCCCCGGGGCCGCCGAGGCATGACCGCATCCACGGGAACGCTGTCTTATGTTGCGGCGAGATGGGAAATCAAATCATCCATGACCAAGTAGCAAGACTCCCCCTGTCTTTGAACACGACGGCGGTCTTTGAGGAACGATCCAGAAAACCATTTCACAGCCATAAACCCAACTAACAGATTTTAGAAATGGGGTTGCGCCTTTGTCAGAAGAGACGTCATGGATGTAGAGTTCCTAAACATCTCGAATCGGGGTCACAACAACCCGGACAATCCAAACAAAGGTAGTTTTTTATTCAATGTGTTCGCTGATCCAGCTGGTTACCAACCGTTCTTCCCATCTCTACGTCTGCAGGTCAGACACCAGGACACACTTTGCCGAAGGTACACCGTGGACGCATGACCATGACGTGACCAGTCCATGCCAAGAAGTTCTCTGAGCTGCGGCCCAAAATCTCATCAGATGAATCACTTACGTATTCACCGACCTCCACGAGTCACTGGCAGACATGGTTGAAGCCCCGTCATTGCCCCTCCAGGCAAAGCGACGGTCACGTCGAGGCAGTTTGGATTCCTCGGTTCGGACAACGACCGTCACCGCAGTACCGACCGGGCACGGAGCCTGGTGCTGCTCCTGTAGGAGGCGGGGCTTAGGCAGATACTACCAGTGTAGACGCCGGTTTTTCTGCATGGGCTTTTCTTCAGGCGACCGAGGTAGCTCGACCTGCCGGTTCCATTCCATCACCCAACACGACCACGATAATCGGACAACCCCTCTGACCTCTCCCTCGCTTCAGTGATGGTCAAATCTTAAAAACAGCCAAAAAAGATCCTCCCACACCAGTCCCACATCTTAAACCCGACCTTGGAGTGGCTCCTCTTGGGCCCACCAGCAAAACAAGCCAGAGGAGAAGAGCAAACTTTGTCCCCAGAGCTGTCCGGCTCCTCCATTCCCAGCAACCCTGCAAACCCCTTTATCTCTATAGCAGCCCCCCCGACGAGTACAATGCCGCTCATGATATATTTGTTGTATAAATGAAATGTGTAGCTTACTGCGCTGTCTCTAACCAATGGTTAATTTTTTCCTGTGTTTCACATAAACTATTTCACCAAAAGCATCTGCTCTCCTGTCTTGACTGGCAGATGAACTTCAGTGACATCCATTCCTCATCCAGAGGCTTCAATATGACGTGGATCCACCCTTTGCAGCTGGAACATCTTCAGCTCTTCTGGGAAGAATGTCCACAAGGTTAACCATTCTTCCAGAAGCGCGTTTGTGAGATCACACATTGATGTTGGATGAGAAGTCCTGGCTCTCAGTCTCTGCTCTAATTCATCCCAAAGGTGTTCTTTGTCCAATGTCTTGGTATGCTGATGCTTGGTATAGCTTCAGCAAACGGAGATATGTTGGACAATTCCCTGCTTGGTGTTTGGATCCCCTCATGGGGGAACTGCACTCTGCCTCAATGGGTCAACCAAAGGGCATTGTTGGGATGTCAAATGGCAAGTGATGTCAGTACAGACAACTGCTAGCAGGAACTATCGTCTTTTGACATTGATTTAGTTGATTTGACGACTACTTGTTGGATTTTTAAGGTTAAATGCCGGTTTGACATGGACTCTGCTGCCACCTGGTTTGTCAAGAACATGTGAAGATCCCAGAAAGAGAAAGCAACGCGACATTAGCCCTTCCGCGGCGTCACCGCCACAACTTGTAGGAGTCGAGACGCGAGGCTGTTAGTCCATCATGAAAACCCTTTATCTATGGCTCCACGGGGAAAGACCAACCATCTGATTCTGCTACTTGAGGGAGATATATCGCAATACTTTGGAGGATCCCGGTGAAAGTAGGACTTCTGCCGCCCACGTCTGCCGTTATCTCTCCGCTCACAACCGATGTGCGCCTTGCGATAAACTCCAGCGCTGGCCGTGTGGAGGCGGCTCTCCACCACCGAGTTACACCATGACCTCTGTTCAAGGAACAAAGAGAGGCAGAGACTCCACTTCCTGCCTCTTTCACATCAACTTTCATGTCTGCCACTTTAGCCAAAGCCCCTCGAGTTCCCCTCAGGCCGTTGTTTTAATGCCAAAGAAAGGGTAAAAGAAACGTAAAATGAACAGCTTCGATGTTGACAGGGATTCGCAGCCTTCACCGAAACTCACAATACGGCGCATTTGATTTTTATTTCTTTTTACTTTTCAGGAGCGGGGAGCAAGGAAAGAGAAGGAATATAATTAACCACCCCGGTGAGGGAGTTTTTAGCACAAGCTCCTGTTCTGCCTTCCAAAGGGTGTTGTGCCGAGATGTCATAGTCCGTCAAGCAGAAAGCCGGGGCCGCATTTTAAACTAAACTTCCAATTTTCTCCCTCTATCTTTCTTCATTCCCACTGAAGCTGGAAATTGAGTATGGCACACTTATGTGGAAAGCAAGCAAAGGAAATTAAGAAAAAAAAGAGGCACGTCTCATCTTTTGCAACCCAACAAGTTATTTATTCAATTTACATCCCCCCTGTGTTTGGGCAGCAACTGTTTGCCCGTGCTCTCGGAGAAAGTTTAGAAATGGATTCAGACAAAGGTTCGTATTAATTTTGGAAAGGGGATCTGATTGATTTACATCGAAAAGTCTTCTGTCAGAGCTCATCTGCGCTGGGCTGCAGCTGTGGGGGTCGACCGGGGCGCCTCCATCCGTCCATGGGTGACCCCAAGGCGTTCGGACGGGATGAACAGTCCTTCCAGGGCGATCTGGTTGGACGCACTCAGAACTCCAGGAGGTGCCCAGGAGGCATCTGCACCAGGTACTGAACTGCCTCAGCTCGACTTCTTTCAAGGTGGAGGAGCGGTGGCTCGACTCCAACCCTCCCCTGGACGTCAAGCCCAGCCGCCCCGTGGAGGAAACTCATTTCGGCTGCTCGTATCCGGGACCTTGTTCGTTGGGTCGTGACCCAAAGTTGGTGAGAGTTAGAACCGTGATGGAGTTGGTACATGTTGAGAGCTTAGCTTTCCTGGCTCTTCTGCATCTGACTGTGTTATTGCGGCTGCTGCTCCAACCAGCATGGATTAGACATCCATGCTCCTCGCGCCTGACTCTAAGGGACTTCAGCTCCTTCAATTGAGACGGCACTTTTCACCTTTCAGCCTTCAGGGAATTCTTGTGGAAATCTCCTTGTCGTGGCAACTGGACTTGTATTTCTTGTCTTGAAGAAGTTTCAGCTCTCATCCAAGAGGCTTCTTCAGCTCCACTGACCTGTGGGGAGTTTGTGAATAGAACTGCAAGGGTTGCAGACGGGTCTAGGTTATGGTGACTTGTCATGTAAATGTAAGAGTTGATGGGCAGAAACTAGGTCTAATGCTATGCTAATGGCTGTGTCGTTCTTTTCGGACAAAAGAGTAACTTCTGCGGGACCACCTGGACTGGATTCACTGAATGTTCACACATTCCAATCCATTGTGTTCACCTGGAGGATCGATGGCTCGGAGCAACCACAGAAAACGCGTATTGACTTCTTTGGCTTCCATTGTAGATTAAATTAACAGCCTTTTTTTGGCTTCTGCCGTTTATTACTGCCGGACTGTTCTACTCTTATTGTGACGCAACATCTGATTAATTGCACGAAGATGCCGCCGAGAGACGGTTTCAACGTTTGCATCCGTGCTTGTATTTGGACCGTGATAACGAGGAGCGGCAGACTTTTGTTTGATTAATGACGTTGCCTTTGTCTCAGTATCGGCGCGAACGCCGCTTCTGCCGTCACTTCAGAATCAGCGCAAGCGCTCGCTTTGTTTTGCTGAAAATACAAATGGGCTGAAAATGCACTGCAGTAACGGAGCTCATCCATCTTATTTCTGCAATAGTTTGCCTTTTTAGCGAGAGGACAGAGCGGTTCTGTTGTAACTCCTTCAGCTATAACAGAGGAGCCTCAACGCCCAACGACCATTTGGCTAAAAATCAAGGGAGTTAAAAAGAGACTGGGCGTGAAAATGGCCGGCCACGCGGGGGGTTCCTTTCCGTTCTGCTTCCTCGAGCCTTGACTGGCAGCTCTGGCGCAGCGTTTGTGTCATTTTCCCGCCGCTGCCGTGGACGTGATGCGCGGAGACACGACGGCGACCCGTGGCGTGACACAGCAGGCCCGTGTTCCCCAGAAGAGCGGCGCTCAAAGAGATGAGAGTGGATTCCAAAGACACGGCGATCCCCATCTCAGACGCGTCCGAGCACCGCACTACATTTCAGCTTTTGTGGATTTATCTTCAGCTGATGAGAAGTATTCTGGAGCTTGTCCAGATCTTCTCGCCGCGGCAAATGGACTTGTTCGTCCCGGAGGCTTCTTCGCTTCAGCCTCTCAAATGAGGGGTGAAGCGTCTCCGAGGGAAGAAATTCAAGTCCTGCTGCCACGACGAGAAGATTTCAGAAAGAATTCTCCACGTCCTGGGGGACTGGGAACCTCCACAGACATATTCTGGAGCTCTCCCTGCATGTCTGACATCAGTGTATCTTGTCCAAATCTTCTCGTCGTGTCAACTGGACTCGAATTTCTTCACTTGTAGTCGTTTCAGCCCCTCATCTCGGGGGCTTCTTCAGTTCTTCTACCGCCATAAGATTGGTCAAGGATTGACCAGCACCTGGAGGACTGAGAAGCTCCACAGCCATGGCGCACGGACAATTCAAGGCACGGAAACGATGGTAGATGTTTCCCAAAAAGCACCGCGGCACGGCTGCTGCATCTGCAGCCGTCCAGCAACAACCTAATCAACCCTCAACCCTGGTCTTCAAAAAAAACCCTTGGAAGCTTCTTGTATGAGGGGCTGGAACATCTTCGATTGAAGGAATTCAAGCCCAGTTGCCACAAGAAGAAGATTTGGACAAGAATCCGAATGTCAAACAGCTTTGTATAGAATTTTATTCACGTGACCCTTGAGATAACAAGAACCTGAAGTGATCTCGGTTTCTTCTAAAAGCCGATCGGTTGATGAGGTGTTGACTCTTTTCTTTCCTTTCTTTTTTCGCCCGTGTCCGAATGAAACATTGACCGCTGCTTGAATGTCGGAGGGAAACAAAGACGAGTATGATTATGTTCGGCTCCCTGGCGAGACTGGACTCCGTTTGGTCAAACGTATGTAATCACACCGTTTAAATGGATTTAATGAACAGATGAATCCCTGCAGCTTCAGGCCACGCACGTATTTTCATGCAAATCCTATCAAGTTCCCACGCACTGTTTTTATTTTGGCCTTTTCTCTTTGTCCAGTAAAATCATTTCACTCAATTCTTTGCACAGAAGTTGACGC
Organism: Fistularia tabacaria; assembly: GCA_901007705.1. Classification (NCBI taxonomy): domain Eukaryota; kingdom Metazoa; phylum Chordata; class Actinopteri; order Syngnathiformes; family Fistulariidae; genus Fistularia; species Fistularia tabacaria. The sequence goes on from CAAKHD010024393.1 coordinate 384,212, forward strand.
AGATGACGATGTTGAACGTGCACCGATGAAGAGCGGAGCGGAAAACAAACCACACCGCCCTCACGTTTGTATATTATAAAAAGGAAAAAATGAAATTAGTCTCGTAAACCTGAAGAGAAGTTAAATTATGATTCATGGACCTTTTAAACCACTGGCATGGAGCTTTAAAGGCCTCGTATACACAGTTTACCGTCCCGTCTCGAGGACGCATCTTCATTTAGATACATGTCAGTGCTCCTGCTCCCTTCCACAGAGCAGAAGTGTGTGAAGGAGAGGAACCCGGCTGGAACACCGAGGCGACGGGGAGTGGACGTCAAGAAGGTGGAGGAGTTCAAGTACTGAAGGTCAACAGTCCAGAGCAGTGGAGAGTGTGGAGAAGAGGTGGAGAAACGGGTTCAAGCAGGTTGGAATGGGTGGAGAAAAGTGTCAGGGGTTCTATGAGATAGAAGAACATCAGCCAGAAGGAAAGGAAAGGTGGAGGAGACAGTGGTGAGAGCAGAGATGATGGATGGTTTGGAGAAAAGACAGGAGGCAGAGCTGGAGGTGGCAGAGATGAAGGAGGAGGTGGAGGTTCTCTTTGGGAGTGACCAGGATGGAGAGGATCAGGAATGACATGCTAGATGTTTTGGAGAGAAGGTCAGAGATGGTTGGGTCATGGACAGAGGAGGGAGAGTGAAGATATTGGAGTTGGAGGTCTAGATGAAGACCAGAGAGAAGATGTATGGCTGTGGAAACCCTGAAGGGAAAACCCCAAAGGACAAGAAGTTCCTGCTCCCTTCTCTGGATCTTTATGTCAAAAAACTGAAGACCAGGTCTGGGCCAGAAGTGACTCTGGGCTTCTCACACCAACACAGCAGGGAAGCTTCAAGAAAACCTGCTGGTTTATGTCTTTTATTTCCCCCTCTTTGTCGCCTCCATGACCTCCAGAGGAGCTCTTCTGCAAATGTCCTCCAAACATGGACTGCTGTTGGAGGCGGTTAACGCCCAACACCATCCGAGCTTCATGCAGTTTGCTTCTGCATGAAGCTCACTGTGCATTTCGTGTCTCAGGTGCAACTGCAAGTGTCCTTGCTCAGTCTGAGGGACACGAGGCTGTAAGTTCCTCTCCGTCCACATAAATCAGTGGAGTATGGAATGGAGTGCAGACAGACAGCGGCTGCATCTCGCTGCCTCTGCGGTGTTTCCTCCACAGAAGCTCTTCTCCTACGAAGTTGTACACAAATAACCACGTTCTGAGAGATGTCGTCATATTACGGTGTTGTTTTCGCCACCAAGGGAGCTGATTGTGATGAGTTTCTCTCAGATTCGAAGCTCTGCTTTGCACGATTGTCTCTTCAACTTCCGTGTTGGAGTCGACAGCCAGACGATTCTTTCCAGATTACAGGAAAAATTATAGCCTATATGTTCACAAGTATCTGCTCTCCTGCCTTGACTGGCAGATGAACTTCAGTGACATCCATTCCTCATCCAGAGGCTTCAATATGACGTGGATCCACCCTTTGCAGCTAGAACATCTTCAGCTCTTCTGGGAAGAATGTCCAC
>CAAKHD010024636.1:0-48836 GCA_901007705.1 Fistularia tabacaria
CACTCTGGTTTCCCCAAAGTTTTTGGAAGCACCGTTACTTGTAAGTGTCCGCCAGTGCTTTGGTGTCTCTTTGCTGCCTTAGTTAGGCAAGTCATATTTACAAACCCAGTGTGGCTCCAAACACCATGTCGATCAGTGGCAACAATAACAAGCACTCCCAGCAATACAATTTGCAGTTTTCCTCGGAGGCTGTGAGCCAGGGGTACCGCTCGTAGTTAGTGGACTGAAAGTGGCGGACAAATCCTTTTCCCGGCTGTGACAGGCTTGTTAGCTTCGGAGTTGCCCGACCATTCTTAACGATGTCCAGCTTTTCTTGAAAAGTCCATCTTGAAAATGGCTTTGACAATAAATCTGCAACCAAATCCATGTCTTCTCCTCCTTCAGCCATTGTGGGTTGACAAAACAGCTATAAAATCAACACAACTATATTTTTGCTCGTGCAGCCCGCTACAGATGCAGTTTGCTAGCTGTGGCTAGCACACTCTCTTGACTATCCAATCAAAGGATGTGAATACGTTGACGTTGCCGTACGCCTGCTAGAGGGCCTTGGTGTCGCCAACTCAAAATCTGATTGGTTGAAGCAACAGTTTGCTAGACACTTATTTTATGCTACAGGGCCCGCAGAACTGATTGTGAAGGCCTCTGGGCAGATTTCTTTGACCCTGGCACCATATGATGGCTGAAATGTGATTGGTTAAATGCTTTAAAATGAAAATCACGTCTGGAAGCAGCATAACCAGGGGAAAAGCTATGAAAGGAAGTGGACAGACCATTTGGAATTATTACGTTTTCATCGCCAAAATATAATTAACATCAGTCTGTGATTCAGATACTTTTTTAGGCCAGCAGAGAAGGCCTTGCAGGCCCTGACGGCCCACCACTGTAATGATTTATTTATTTCTCCCCTTTCAGTTACGAGTATGACACTGTACTAGCATCTAACCGTTGCTAGATGGCGGTAGAGAACATTCTGGTTTCGCAAAACAAGCGGACGCGGGAGTAGAAGAAGAACCGGGTGTCCCGCCGTGCTTTGCGCTTGACAACATCGTTACCAAACAGTTACCGGTCGCCTTTCAACAACTCACATGTTTTTTGGGACCGTCGGTGTCCCGTCGCTGTCGTTTTAGCTGTATCCTCAGGACGGTGTACGTGGCCTCCCGTCCCCATGAGCGGCCTGCGGACCATCGTGGGCTCCACGGCTCTGGTGGGCGTATTAGGGCTCGGATACGGGATGTACTCCGTGATCGCCCCCGGGGAGGATAGACGAAGGGAAATCGTCAAGGTGACAAGGAATTAAAAAAAAAAAATTCAACCTCCTCTAAGAAGCTGTATTCAATTGTAATTTATTTTTCTGTACCAAAAAGGATTGGAAGGAAGTGTTTGTAAAATAATCCCTGAATAGCCGGGGATTGAGCAGAAAGTTCCTTGGACCCACACCAGGCATCACTTTTCCCGGTGGAAGGACACTGGATGAGGAGGTTGATAAATGATTTGCTCATGGGAACAAGTCAGTAGGGTCCCGCCGAATATTCAGGGGTCAGGTTCCCCCTGGAATTGGTTAAATTGCACAATTCCGTAACACAAGCCTTGATAACCAAAATGTTAATGTGTTTACTTTATTTTGACTGATTGTCTTTTCTACCATTGCACTAATGGCTATTGATTTTAGCGTGTTAACTTTTACATTATTGTAGATGATCTAGCAAAGTTCAAACACTAATAATGCCAGGCTTCTGGCTGGGCTTAACTATTTCTTAAATACTTTGTAAATAATTCAAAAAGCTTTATTTTATTACAAGGCAAGTAGAGCAGGCAGTACATGATGGGACAGGAAACAGTGCAACTCTAATATAAAGGGGGAAAAAAAAGTCAAATTTAGTCCAATTTAATATGCAAACAAGTGATTGTAGTCATAACATCCAAGGTATAGCGCAACTGAAATGATTTAAACATATTTACAAATTGCAATTTGAGCAGAGGGGAAGTGCGGGTATTATGTGTGTGCATTAGCGGGGGGTGTCCGAGTTTATGAATGGAGTCGAGGAGCTGGACAGCCCTGGGTACAAAGGTAGCCCTTCTCCTTTGAGTCCTGCAAGCAGGGCGGAGAAGCCGGCAACCTGATAGCAGCCACTCAAACACTGAAAACAGAGCGTGTGAGAGGTCTTGGAGGACGCGGTTTGCTAACCTAATTGTCATATTGTTGTATACTGTTGACAGAGTTCAGAGTGGAGTGCCCATGATTTTTGAGCATGCAGTGACAGAGCTCTGCAGATTGTTTCTGCTCTGGAGGCTGGTTGAGTGAAATCTGCAGTTTACGAGGAGTCGATGATGTTCTTGATGAAGGAGAAGTATAAGGCCTGGAGGATGATCTTCCTTACTCCAAAGGAATTGAGCTTCCATTGGAGGTACTTCCCTCCGCTGACATTTTCTAAGGATTTCCTCAGTGTTTGTGGAAAATTTTAGCTGGTTTTCAAAGATGGTGCCCAGCTTCTTGTACTCCTCAACAACTTTGTGTCTGTCTCCATGGATCATGGTGGGGACTGCCGCAGCCAGCTCCCTCTGCTTGTTGGAAAAGGTCACCACCATCTCTTTGATTTTATTTTTATTCAGCTCCAGACAAGAGTTGTCACACCAATACACAAAGTCTCTCAGGACTGATCCATAGGGCTGTGATGAGCAGAGACACGACGACTGTGCCATCAGCATATTTAAACAGGTGGGAGTCGGGCTGAGTCGATCTGCAGTCATTGGCGTAGAGCAGGGGTGTCAAACTCATTTTAGCTCATTTGCCATATGGAGGAAAATCTATTCCCAAGTGGGCTGAGTGGGTAAAATCATGACATACTAACTACTGTTAATGTACCTATTGTCGCGGGCCTTGAGTTTGACACCCCTGTACATTGTAGATGTACAGGGGTAAATGTATCCTCTACGTTGTAGAGGATTAAGAGCAGTGGTGAGAGGACACAGCTCCGAGGAGAGACGGTGGAGGTGTGACAGAGGTCAGAGAAGATGTTATTTACCAATACTCTCTGTAATCTGTGGGTTAACAAGTCCAATAACCACAAAATAGGCTGGTCATCCAGGGAGAGAGTTTGTTAGCCAGGATGTGGGCCTGTGGGTGTGTTGAATGCGGAGGAAAAGGGCAAACCGGAGTCTGACTGAGATGTCTGTGTATGGTGTCTAAGATGAATATTTCAGCGTCATCCACACCTCTGCTTGTGAGCTGGTTGCTCTGATGATATGTTGTTTTACTATCTTCTCCATAGCCTTCATCACGAGGGAGGTCAGAGGCACAGGTCTGGAGTAGTTGTTAACATATGGTAGATAGATTTTATATTGTCGGACAGCTTTAGTTTACTGCCAGTTTCATGATCCTGCTTCATGTGTTGATTTTTATTTTGTCTCTGCATCGCCAGAATCTTCCTGAAAACAACCCGATGAGAATGGATGAGACGAGGAAGAGGAATGCCCTTGTGATGCAGGCGCTCAAAGAGGCTGCAGAGACCGACGACAACTTAGCGAGAGGCCTGGGGAGGCCTGGGAGATAGGCTGAGCTAAAGCTTCAATGACTTTTGCGCCTTTAAACCCACAGGGACTTTATTTATTGTCACAGGCATGTCATCGTCTGACATGCAGGTCTCATGACTTTGTATCTGAAAACAATGTCCTGCTGGATTAAACATACCCAAACACAAGGGGAGCTGATCTCTCAGTCTCATTCTTAGTATATACCAGAGCCACATGTTTTGCAGTGATGTAAAAAAAACTAATAAGAAAATGTGTGTTTATAAATATCTGCCACAAACTTGGTTGTGTTCGCTGTTTCGCACCAGTGTGGTGCAAAGATAATGGAACATCTGCATATACATGTGCTGTATGACAATAAAACACTTCGAGAGTTATTGTGACTGTCTTGTCACAATATTTCCAGAATAATGTCAGTCTACTTCCACAACATTGAAAAAACAGTGTCTCAAGGCTAACCTGAACATTTGCTAGACAAACAGCACAATAGAGTTCTCTGAATGTAAGCAAGTGAATATTAAACCCATTAGCTTTTTTGTTGAATTAAGCTACTTGACAAATGGTCGCACTATCATGAACTCGGGTGTAAGGATAGTCACTTTTGTGTCATCTATGTGTTCATAAATCACAGTTTAACGATTTCATGGCCCAAGTTTTTTTTTTTTAGGCAGACAGACCAACCTTTGGGACAAAATTCCTTATTTTGTGTGAAAGAACTTAAATGTTTACACATTTAATATGAGGCTGCAGTCCAGATCCAGTTAGCTAGATTAGCATAAAATCGAGGTCACTAACTTTCTCAAGCATGTCCTGAAGTATCTCTCTAACATCTTCAGCAGTATTGCTAATGGATCTGTGCTAAAATAAACAAAAATCTGTCTCAATTTGATCTTGAACAGTAAACCTGCTAAAAACCATTCATGCTGATGGAACAACTTTATGACCTTGAAAAGAAAATCTTCATCTCATGCTTGTTGGGTGAACCTTTACCTCCTTTATCCCTCGTCTACCTACTCTCAGCTCAGATTTGATGAAGGAAAGGTTTGCCCACCCAGACTGAAACAAAAACATTTTGTTTTATTGATACATGTTTTGACTGTTTAACTTGTATTTACTATTCATAGTCAAAGTCAAGTAAATTTAAAGAGATACTTTTCAGTGCACAGTAGATGGCATTTATCAGTCATTGTACTTTGTTATTACAAAATGTACTATTTTATCAAATTTTATCTGCAACAAAATGAATGATTGTGGATTTTATACATACTTAATGCCATATTATTTCAAAATTCAGATCATACAAAGTCTTTTTTAAGTGTAATGAGAGGAAATTGAGTGATGTTTCTAATATTGTTAAATAAAATTGTTCAGTTCCTCCTTGCAAAGAAGATAGTCATAAATATGACAGTGCAGCAGCACCCATGAATGGCATTCAAAAATTAATGAGTTGTCCAAAACAGATGACAAGCAAACCTTGAATTTCCTGTGTTATTTTTCAAAGCTATGAAATGCGTCACAAAGCCAAATCCTTGAAACTATGACCTCTTGAATACAAAGCACCAGTCCTTTGTATACAAGAGGTGAGTTTCTTTGTTTTGTGTCAGTGACAATGGGCTGACCCGCAAGTCTGCTTAAAATAGATAAACTTCTGATTTTACCCAAATTAGCAGAAAAAGGTAAAAAGATTTTTTTTTAAAAGAGCAGCATTTGTTTAAAATAAAAATAAGAAAATTACGATAAACATGTGTTGACAAGCTTTAAAAAATTATCAGAAAATTAGAAGATTATCTAAAATAAAAAAAATAGACAAAAATAGCAGGAATGTATTTAGTAACAAAAGATTACTTAGTAAGTTATAGACATAAATTTTTAAAGAATATTAATTTTAATTTGCGTGGCTATTAATGAATCAATAAATGAATGAACGAACAAATTAAAGTACAAGGACTCGAATGAAAGTTTGCTCATTTCCAGCCTTCTTAAAAAAAACAAAACATTTTGATCCAATTGATTTCTCATCCATTAATTTCCATTTATGTAATTTCTCAACCCAACATGTTGAATCTGTGGAAAAAAGTCCCATTAACAAAATATTTAGCGAAAATAATTACTTACTACTAACAAACAGGTAACATCTTTTTTTTTAAATCATACATGAATAAATAAGCTATTTGAAATCATAGTTTATATGTTTAGAGTATTGCAAAAATGACCTCCACATTGGGAATGTCCGTTGCAGTGGATGAATAAGAGGCAAATTGTAAAGCTCCTTGTATTTGAGCATCATGAGCATGTTTCCAAACTCAGACAATTTTAGCTGCAGATGCAATGAATGTAATGTGTGAAAGGAATGAGAGCTATGAGCTCTGACACTGTGAGCCACGGTCTGACGCTTCAATGTATTTATTGAACGCTCCAAACATTTGGAAAACTTGGATGTTTAAGCTTCTCTGTTCATGATGCATGTACAACGTTTGCTTTAACATTCCTGCTAAATGTGGAAACTTTTTGTACGTTGGTTCTGCTTGTGCTGCTAATCTTTATCTTTTAAGCTTCTGTCTGAACTACAACTGTGGTTTCTCAAAGTTTTTAAAACAAAGATTTAGAGTGACAGGTAGCTCTCTCATCTGATGGACCTTACAATGCGACTTATGAATTTAAAGTTTGGCTCTGTCAGAAAGCAAATTGCACTCGCAGCTTCATGTTCACCTCCTTCCTGCAGCCAATGGCCACTGGGTCGAACCAAAGTTGGTTTACATGTAGACTTAAAGGTTGATTCTTTTGGAGGCCCTGGGACACAAAATGCCATGGTAGACAATAATATGCATCATTGTCTTCCATTTAAAAAGGGTGGATTGTACGGACACGTTTTCAGTCTTTCTAACGGGTAAGAAATGCATCATGCACCTCCAAGAATTTAAAATGAAGTTTAGATAGATTTAAGAGGAGACTAAAACCTCACATTGGAATATTTTTAATCTATCTAAATTCTATTTGCCATATGCTCAGCAAAAGATAAACCTGTTACGTTTTTATAGAAATATTCACAATACATCTAAATATGTTTTGACTCTGTCTGGCTGTATCGTCCTTGTTAGTTGTAAGTACTTACCTATGCAGGTGAGAATGTGAATCTTTTTTAACAGCTGTTTTTTGAAACCCAAATATACAAAATATTTTTCATAAAAACATGCAACATTGAAGAACATGGTTGAATTTTTTTTGTATGAAACAAAAAGGAGGAGTCCAATAAAGCAAATCATCATTTACACACATATTATCCGCAATTTGAATTAATAATGCTTTTTATTTCAGTCAGTTATGTCAATATGTTGCAAGTCAGTATGTGCAAGCTCTGTACAATGTATGGGTTCAGAGGTCAAACTTCTGCTTTATATGTCATGGTTGGATCATTTTCAGTATCTGAAAAGGTAGTGGGGAGATTTGTTACCTTAAAAAAGGTGTGATATCATTTAATCTCATTCGAGACATTCTCCTTACATTTTTTTGTTTGTGTTTACATTATAGTCAATTCATCTAACGTGCCATCAAGGCATGACAAACATTAACAGAAATTATTTAGCTAGACCGAACCAGTCATCATAAAATCAGAAAGCAAACATCCTTTAAAAATCCATCCATCTTCTGCCGCTTATCTGATGTCGGGACGTGGGGGCATCAGCCGCAGCCGGGAAGCCCATACTTCCCTCTCCCCAGCCACATTGTCCAGCTCTTCTGGGGGGACCCCTCGGTGCTCCCAGGCCAGCCTAGAGACATAGTCTCTCCTGCGTGTCCTGGGTCTTCCCTGTGGCCTCCTCCTAGATGGAAATGCCCGAGCAACCTCATCTGACTCCTCTCTATGCGGAGGAGCAGCGACTCAACTATGAGTTCCTCCCAGATGGCCGAACTTCTCACCTCATCTCTTAGGGAGAGTCTGGCCACCCTGCAGAGAAAATTCATTTCGGCAGCTTGAATCCACGATCTTGTTCTTTTGGTCACTACCCACAGCTCGTGACCATAGAGGAGGGTAGGGACGTAGATCAACTGGGAAATTGAGAGCTTCAACTTCTGGCTCAGCTCTCTCTTCACCATGACAGACCGATACAAAGTCCGCATCGCTGAACTGATCTGCCTGTCGATCTCCCGCTCCATCCTTCCCTCACTTGTGAACAAGACCCTGACATAATTGGACTCCACCACTTGGTGCAGGACCTCTTCCCCGACCTAGAATGGGCACTCCACTCGCTTGCGGTCGAGCACCATAGTTACGGATTTGGAGGTGCTGATCCTCATCCCGGCCGCTTCACATTTGGCTGTGAAACGCTCCAGTAAGAGCTGGAGATCATGGCCTGATGAAAGCCAACAGAATCTCATTATCCGCAAAAAGCAGACTCAATCCTGTGGTTAACAAACCAGATCCCCTCGAGGCACCGGCTGTACCTAGAAATTCTGTCCATAAAAGTTATGAGGGCAGCCCTGGCGGAGTCTATCTCTCACCGGAAATGGGTCCGACTTACAACCGGCAATGCTGACCAAGCTCCGACACCAGTTATACAGGGACTGAACAGCCTGTGTAATGGGTTAGGGTTAGGGTTATGCCCATATTCCCGGAGCAACCCCCACAGGATTGCCCGCGGGACACGGTCGAATGCCTTCTCCAAGTCCACAAAACACATGTAGACTGGTTGGGCAAACTCCGTTGCTCCCTTGAGAACCCTGCTGAGGGTTTAGAGCTGGTCCACTATTCCACGACCAGGACGAAAACCACACTGCTCCTCCTGGATCCGAGGTTCAATGACCCAGCGGACATTCCTCTCCACCACCGCTGAATAGACCTTACCAAGGAGGCTGAGGAGTGTGATCCCCCTATAGTTGGCGTACACCCTCCAATCCCCCTTTTTAGAAAGGGGGATCACCACGCTGGGCTGCCAGCCCAGTGGCACTGTCCCCGACCTCCACGCAATGCTGCAGAGGCGTGTCAGCCAGGACAGCCCTACAGCATCCAGAGCCTTGAGGAACCCAGGGTGGACCTCATCCACCCCTGGGCCCGGCTACTGAAGAGCTTTTTGACTGCTTCAGCAACTTCAGCCCTCCCAGAAATAGGCAGGTCCTTTCCAGAGTCCCCCGGCTCTGCTTCCTCATTGGAAGGTGTTTTGACGGGATTGAAGAGGTCTGAGAAGTATTCTTGCCACTGATCTACAACATCTTGCGTTGATGTCAGCTGCCTCTGGAGCCCCACAGGCCAGAAAGACCCGCGAGGACTCCTTCTTCAGTTTGACACCATTCCTCACCTGCTTTAAAAATCAAATAAATAAATCCAAATCATGCATCTTGAAAATTAGCAAAATATAATTTGAATTACTTGAATATCAAATTTGTGAAATATCTTGAAAATGTGAAAAGGAATCACCTAAAAATAAGTGAAATGCTACAAAAAAAAATCATTTTATTTTCTGTGTGATAGTTTTTGTCAAATTTTTATTTGTGATTTATCATTAAAATGTTCTAATAAATAAATGAAATTTCTTTCCTATAGTTCCTCTAACACATAATCACATGTCATCCTGCAGTCAGATATAATATTGATGTTGATATTGCATGATTTAATCTTAGATATCGTGCTTCTTATTAAATCACTAAACAGTAGTTGTTTTAATCTAAAATATGTTAAAAAACAGGCAGCTTTGGCTTTTCATATCGAAGGTTTCTCTTTAAAGTTCTGGGAAACTGCATTTTATATAATTGTGGGAATCAACAATTAGACCTCTAAATTGTTTGTCAAAATATAAGACAAATAACATATATGTTATTATCAGAAAAGAGAAACAGTGTCAAAAATGTCAGGGTTCATTTAAACTACTGGCAGTTTATATTTGCATGGCCTCCCAGAGTGATATCCATATTTACTCCTTCTCTTGATTATACAGTATGTAGTTCAATTGGGCAAATAAAACGTAACTTGATGACAGGTTTGTTTTTTAATACGACTTCACCAGAGTATATCGGCATCTGCATATAAAATTGCGTGGCCCTTTTAGAAACTATGGGCAGTCTTATTTATTTCTATTTATGGAGTGAAATCATTGAGTATATAAAAAATGAAAGTTTATATAAAAGGTACTTCACCGACCGGAAGTTGAAGAGCTTTCCGTTTCCTGTCTAGAGAACCGCTCAACCGCTTCATATCATGTAAGCATTAAGAGTTTGAAAACACAAGCGAACACGTTTCTTTACGAGCATGTTTGGTTTAATATTTAAGGAGGGAGCCGTTTTAGCTCTTGGAATATTATATCGTAACACGACTGGCTAAAAGTGGCTGTACGGTTCATGAACCGGAGCATTAGCCTGGCTATGTCTATCTGTGCTAAGCTAGCCCGTTTGCATAGAGCTTGCTAACGTCCATGCGTGATTCACGAACGGAAGATCGTAGATAGGATGCTGATTGTTAATATTGTATTTGTGTTTCGCCATGATACATCACCCCATACGACTGTGTTATTACTTCGATAAATTTGCGTTTAATTTGGTTGCCCTGTGACGTCGAAAACATCGGAAACGCAGTTTGGAGATCTAACGGCTACAGCAGGTTCTTAGTATAGATGTGAACAGTTTCTGGGTTAAGTGGACAAATCCGCTAAGGCCTTCACTATGTAGAAATAGCACCATCATTGCTTGAAGAGAGGACCGTAGAGACCATGCTAGATTACAGTTAAATGTCAGCATACAAAAACTGCAAACACTTGGATTTATTTGAAAATTTGCACAATCTTTATCAGCAGTATCAGAATCATTCATATTATCACATGTTGGCCTATTTTCCAGTTTTACATTGCAGAGGAAAAACAAGGGTGATTGCAGACTAAAGTGTTACTCTCACTGAACCACAAGCTAAACCTACTTTTCCTTGTTGCATAAGATTTAGATTTTAGTAGCAATTGTCAGTGCATTATTTCATTCAGTGGACGGCCCGTTATGCCTACATTAAACACTTTATATGTAGCACAGATCAAAAGAACCCTCAGCCTGCTAGCCATTTTTCAGGTCTTGTTTTCTGAATACAGTGTCTGTACTTCACATCTGAGTAGTCTATTTCTCTCAATTTCAGTCATGCCAAAATAGGTAGCTCTTAAACAAAATCAGACAAGAGAAGAATGTAACACAGTGGCACATTACATTCTACGACTGAACAGCTCCCTCACAGATAGAGCAAGGACAAACAGCTGTGTCCAAAGGGGGCAGTTACATCACTGTAGTTTGTCGTGTGTCAGCATAACATTAATCATTTTTCTAACTGGAACAAAGCTCCTCTCCCTGCCTAAAGAACACGTCATGAAGGTTTTGCAGTAATGTTGATTTTGTCTTATCAGAATGCCAAAATCCAAGGAGGTACTGTCTTCCACGTCAGGAAGTGATTCTGACAGTGAAGTAGAGACTAAGGTTTGTGACTGTATTTTGTGACGGTATTTTTGACTGCTCAGTAAACAGCAGCTAACCAATCAAAATATGAACCTTTGCTGATGTGTTTCAGTCAGAATTTGAAAATGTTTGTTCACTTTATTAAGGCAAAGAGAAAGAAGCCCAGTGCCCCAGAGAAACCAGCAAAGAAAGCAAAGGGTGGTGAGAGCTCCAAGCCTGGTAGCTCCTCCAAAGGCAGTGGCAACAATGGTGACAACATGTTTCAGGTGCCCTCTGTCGTTAAGCTTCATGTTACAATTTAAAACACTCAGCTCTACCAATTATTGAATCAAAGACTTTAAGTGCAAAGGTCCTCACTGATCAATCAAACAGAGACTACAGGAGCTTTTAAGAAGTGTCAAGCGAATGAACATCTGATTGTCAAAGTGTGTGTAGAATGAACCGACCAACTCCAGCAACACGTTATGTGAAGTGAGGCTGCATCAGCACTTTGGACAATAACATCCAAAGGGCATCAGGAGCAGTTTTATTGGAAACCAACTTGAATTCATCTAAGATGAATATCCTGGTTATTAGGGTTCCACAAAATTTTAGCATTACTGAAAATAAAAGAGCAGACTCACAGGATAAAGATGCGTTGAAAGGGGCGACAAAAATGTCATTGCGATGCTGTTGATGAACACTCATTATGATTATACTACATGGAATAGTTAGCAAGTAAATACAGTATGTTGAGAAATTGGCTGTCTTAGAAACGCAAAGTGATTAGTGAACTATTGACTCAAAATAACTTGAAAATCAAATATGTAGTTTTATATGTTATTAGTTTACAAGTTAAAAAAAAAACAAAGAAAGTCAGAATGTTGAACATTAATTTGTTTTTTTCCCCATGAGATCAACAAATTTAAAGGTTTGCCCAAATGGTCCAAACCTTTAAAACCTAACTCATTTTCTGTAAAAAAAAAAAAAAGAATTAGTTCATTGTTTATAAATTGTTGATAATTAGATATGGGTCCATCTCCCTTCCACAGATCGGCAAGATGAGGTATGTGAGTGTGCGTGACTTTAAGGGTAAAGTACTCATCGACATCAGAGAGTACTGGATGAACCAGGATGGCGAGATGAAGCCTGGGAAGAAAGGTGATTGCACACAACCTGATGCTCTGCCTCTTTTCATGCCACTTCTCTCATTTAGATGATCAGGCTAATAGGCGAGACCTCTTAAAGAAGTGGAAAACCTATTGTTAAAGAATGATAATTGGTAAATGACCTTTTTATTAAATTAACCTGGACGTGACCTAACTAAAAATCCCACTAAAACTACCTGAACAATACCTGTAAGGAAACAAGAAATTACTTTGAAACTCAACAAAAATGTATCTAAAAGTGATTGAGAAAATACCTTTTAAAATGAACTTAGTCCCTCCTGAAGATGAAGTGTCACAACGTCTTACCATACCCCTTGAGGCTATTTAGTTACCTTTATGTAATGTTGACCACTGATAATGTTAATATAGAAGATTTGCCTAAACTTGTTTCAATTGTCCCAGCTCAACCCTCACTGTGCTGGTGTAACAGTTTAGAGCCATTGGCTGTTGTTGCAGTATCTTAATATGCAAATCAAATCTTTCAGATTCACTTGAATACTGAGCATCTGTAAAATAAGAAATAAGACATTATGTCTTGTTAGATACCAGTAATATTGTAGACAATATATGACCTTGCATTTTTTTAAATCACATAGGCATCTCTCTGAATCCAGAACAATGGAGTCAGCTGAAGGACCAGATCTCAGAAATTGATGACGCCATCAAGAGACTATAAGCATTCCTTTCTACCTTCTTTTGAACTTTCACAATGTGGGTTGATGAGTTTTGTATAGCCCTCAGTATTTTTTCCTAAGAGACTTTTGATTTTTTTTTTTTTTTTAGTTGTTGAGCTGGTTTGTGCATTGTAGCTTTCTATGTGGAACTTGTTTTTGAGCTGTGGTAGTGGGTGTGTGCGTGTGTGTCGTGTGGGGAGGGGGGTTTAAAGCACTAGCTTTACGTTATTGTTTAGTAAATGATAATGTTCACCGTTTGTCCTTCTGTAGATATAAGATTTGTTTCATCCAATGAAAGATGTGATACACATTATGGGTCCTCTTTTATTTGTGAAGCAGAGTCAAGTCGGTTCTGCACCTACAGGGTCAAAAGGTTTTGACAATAAACATACTGAAACTAAACCAGATTCCTTTTTTTTCTGCAATTTCTGTGAATGCGTGTATTTGTCACCATATGATTTACTGATACTCAGCAGTAGATCTTAGTCAAACCTCATTTTCAAGTAATACAAGAAATCGTATCAGTTCATCGGAATTGTGTGATGAGGTGTTACCGCCAATATTCGGTTCATAAAATCTTCCTGAGAAATAGCGAACACTTAATCAGCCAAATCACCTCAGCATTTCACCTATAAACTTTAGTTAAATAAATTTGTGAGTTTTTAGAGCTCTACATAAATTAGCCCGGAATTAACTAGAATATAGCTGTTACATTAGTAGTTTATTATTCCTAATCTTACAGCTGTATTGAGTCTGGTAGTTGAGTGGAACACCTGCTTCCATGGAAGCAGGACTCAGGAATTCACTGAAATAAACATGTACGTCAATACCAGTTGGCTTAAAGGCACAGAAGAAAAAGTTTGGCAGATTCAGACAGCAGTAATTATGGTGATGCCTGGCATGGGCGTGTAACAACTATAAAAGTAATCTTTTATGTCTTACAAGCAGAAGCATTCTGCTCCATCAAAACCTTACAATTTTAGGATACAAACTCATAAATAACGTTAAAATTAGCATATGTGCTCCATCTTTGCTCTCACTTCTGCTGTGGTAATAAAGCAAATGGATTATCCACATCTGAAAAGTGATGAAAAATAACCTTCCTTCTGATGGACAGCAGATGGCGACTCCATTTGACAGACTGCTGATAAGAGAAAGAAGCAACCTCCAACCACACGTAAGAACCTAATAAACACTTTCTCTCAGAGGTTTTGACCGCTAACACTAATTTCAAGTCAGTCTTTCTGAAAAGTGAAAATTATTTCAAAATATATGTTGATATTTGTTTTGGAAACAGCACTTTATTTCAAGCAGTTTAGACTAATTCCTAAACATCAGCGGAGACTCAGATGTGTTGAAAAAAATAAAATCGATCAAGTAAATAAAATCTAAAGTGGGGCATCGGGTGAATTCTGGAGCCAGTGTTCAAAACCAGTGCTTCATGATATGTCATTATGCAAGTATTAGTGCACTCTCATCTCTCCCAGAATAATAAGGGGGTCATTGAACCATGGGAGAAGGGCCTTTTTTATTTCTTGAGCCAATGAAGTTGTTCAATTTATTTCTAATAAATGCTGAACAAGCTGAAAAGGTAGAAAACATTTTGAACATATTTCACATAAACAAAATAAAGACAGACCATCTGCAAATGGATTCATTCACTTTTACTCATAACTGATTTGCTTGGAAAAATTAAGTGGTTTGAAAACTTCATCAGTCAAAAACCTTCCCATATAACTTTATAACTGCAAGTGAAAGAGGGAGAAAACGTTGGCCACAAGTAGAAAAATTAGTATCACATATTCAGAAGCACTTTTCAATATTGATGTGTCACAGTATCTGCTTAAAACAGAGTCTAACGTCAGATACACAACACCCGTTTATGAGTAATGTTTGAGATGCATTTTAATTCATTGTTAATTAAAAGCAGCATTCAGAGGCCTTTCATAACAATTCAATTCATATCAGAAATCTTGGAGGAGTGCCTTTGATCGGACCTTTAAATCATTGATGGGAAAAAGGAAAAAACGCCTGTTCCACTGTGTGTCTCCACTAGATAGAGCTGTGGCTGCACTGTCACCTTGGTCGACTGCCTACTGTAACAATACTGAAAAAAAATCTTAACAAAATGTCCAAGATTCTAAGATAAAAAGGAAAAGAAGATCAAATCAAAATCAGCAAAAGTAATGCTTTGTTCAAGAAAAAAACTATTTTTGAAAATGAATTGCTGATTGCCTTTGTTTAAATGCCTCTAAATGCAGATGCATTCATTCATTATCTATGCCGCTCATCCTGCACTCAGGATTTTGGGGATACTAAAGCCTAAAATTGCACCGCCTTTCAGTAAATAGAATTGTTAATAATAAAAGACCACTGTTCAAAAATGTCACATTGAATGTTAAAAAATACTTGAAAAGAGCACATCATTTTTTTTCCAATGTTATACATTTTTCTTATAATCAGAGAAAAAAAGGTCAGTTTAATGCCCCTGGAATATCCACTTATGCAATGAAGTGATGTGATATTTAGAGAACAAAATTCGCTTTATTTGTAACATTCAGTTATACATTCAGTGAAATTTGACCACTGCATTTAACCCACCATGGATGAACTATGAGCAGAAGGCAGTTACATAACAGCGCCAGTGGAGCAGTTAGGGGTTAAATGTCTTGCTCAACAACACTTCAACAGGCTAGGAGGAGCACGGGAACTGTTCGGTTCCAAGGAACACCGCTTTACCCCCCTGAGCCACGCCAATCAAATCGACCAAAAAAAGCAATGGTGTTTTTTACCCAATCAGACAAATGGAAAGACACTGTCAGTGTCACCTTGGGCCTCGATTTTGTAATTAACAATGTTGCTATTTTTCCTGATTATGATATTACAGCCACATCAACATATAGTGTGTACTAAGAGCAGGGAAACAGGATTTTTCCAGCCTTTCACTCTTTTTTCAGGTTTTTTGGCATCCTAAAAGGTGTGACTATCCAGAGCCTCATCTTTTCTCTCTTATTACTAGTCAGCCCGGATCAAGAAAGTTATAGCAAAGCTTTCCTTTCAGTTGATTTGACTGGCTCCCACTACCTGTGAATACATACAATATATAGTGGTCTGACTTTACAGCTTTGACTGACAAATGATGAATATTGAATATTGTCCAAAAATTCCTTGTTTCACCTGATACACAGAGCAAGAGGACATAACTGGTTTCATGTTGTTTCTTGGTCTGATTGACACCTCACATATGTCACTCAATATCATGTGCAAAGGCAGGGGGTTAAGTAAGGCAACAAGATCACAATAATTTGATCCCAATAAAGGTTTGGCAGAGTAAACATTTAATGGGCAAATTGATAATACTCAGAGTACCATCTGGTACGGAAATTTGGTATCAGCATTCGATACTGAGCCCTGACCCTTAACCTGTATTCTTCTTTTCCTTTCGGCTTTTCCCTTCAGGGGTCACCAAAACGAATCCTATTCTCTGTATCCCCCTGTCTCACACTAACTAACTTCATATCCTCTCTCACTACATCCATAAATCTTCTCTTCGGTCTTCCTCTAGACCTCCTGCCTGGCATCTCCAATTCCAGCATCCATCTACCAATATAGTCCCTATCCCTCCTCTGTACACCACCAAACCATCTCAGTATGGCTTCTCTGACTGTCTCTCCAAAACATCTAACATGTGCTGTCCCTCTGATGGACTAATTCCTGATCCTATCCATCCTCGTCACTCCCAAAGAGAACCTCAATATCTTCATCTCTGTGACCTTCATCTCTGCCTCCTGTCTTTTTGTCATTATTTCTGTTTCTAGACCATACAGCATCTTTGGTCTCACCTCTGTCTTGTACACCTTTCCTTTCATTCTGGCTGATAGTCTTCTATCTCATAACACCCTGACACTTTTCTCCACCCATTCATACCTGCTTGAACCTGTTTCTTGACCTCGTCTCCACACTCTCCGTTGCTCTGGACTGTTGACCCTAAGTACTTGAAATCCTCCAACTTCTTGATCTCCTCTCCCTGTAGCTCACCGTTCCACCCAGGTTTCTCTCATTCACACATATATATTCTGTCTTGCTGCGACTAATCTTCATTCCTCTCCTTTCCAGAGCATACCTCCGTCTCTCAAGATTTTCCTCAACCTGTTCCCTGTTCTCACAACAGATCACAATGTCATCTGCAAACATCATAGTCCATGGAGATTCCTGTCTAACCTCACCTGTCAGCTTGTCCATCACCACTGCAAGCAGGAAGCGTCTCAGAGCTGATCCCTGATGAAGTCCCACCTCCACCTTGAACTTCTCTGTTACACCTGCAGCACACCTCACCACCTGCAACAGTCTAACATACTTCTCTGCCACTCCAAACTTCCTCCTAGAGTTCCTCTCTCCGCACCCTGTCTTGTGCTTTTTTTTCGGTCTACATCTCCCTTTGTATTGAAAATGGGCACCATCACACTCCTTCTCCATTCCTCAGGTATCTTGTCACTCTCGAAGATCCTTTTGAATAATCTAGCAAGAAACTCTACCGCTGCCTCTCCTAGACACTTCCATACCTCCACGGGTATATCATGTACCAACTGTCTTTCCATTATTCATCCTCTGCAATGCCTTCCTCAATTCACTTTTACTAATCTCTGCTACTTTGTGGTCTACAACAATCACCTCTTCTACCCTTCCCTCTCTTTCTTTTTCCTAATTTATCAGTACTCTTTCCATCTTCCCATCACTCTTCTAGCATCTGTCAATACATTTCCCTCTCTATCACCCGGACCTGCTGTACATCTTTTCCATATCTTTCTCTCTGCTTGCCAATCTGTATAGGTCCTTCTCTCCCTCCTTACTGTCCGACCGAGCATACAAGTCATTGTACGCCCTTTGTTTTGCCTTTGCTACCACTATCTTTACCTTACGCTGCATCTCCCTGAACTGTCTGTTCTCTTCAGACCCACTTCTTCTTTGCTAACCACTTTCTCTGTATATTCTCCTCCACTTCCTCATTCCACCACCATGTCTCCTAATCTACTTTCTTTCCAGACAGCACACCAACTACTCTCCTACCTGTCTCTCCCTGATCACAATAGCTGTAGTTATCCAGTCATCTAAAAGCTCTCTCTGACTACCCAGAGCCTTTCTCAACTCCTCCCTGAAAACCATACAATACTCCTCCCTTTGCAGCTTCCACCACTTTGTCCTCTGCTTTGCCTTTGTCCTCTTGATCTTCCTTGTCACCAGAGTCATCCTACAAACCACTATCCTATGCTGTCTGGCTACACTCTCACCTACCACTACTTTACAGTCACTGATATCTTTCAGATTACCTTGTGATGCTCGGCAAGGACTAATCGATGACGGAGCCTTAGAGTCTTGGATGAGAATATCTTTAATCATAAGCACCACCATGCCACTATACAACAATGACAGTGCACTTCCGGGGCACATATCTATCTCCGGTTTAAGCCACGCCCCAAGCCCCAAGTCCTGTTTGGTGAGAGGCCACGCACCTCAGTGTCCACTACTCAATCACCCCCCAAACACTCAGAAGGGACCCTGGAACCAAACAAGTACCTCACGGGAGGCCAGATCGGCCTGCCATAATGGCTGCGGTGTTCCTCGGTCGGAACAGCCAAGGGCACCGGACACTGGAACTGTGGATCACAGAAAACAGTGGTGAGTGGGGCCTGGAAACCGAAAGCCGGTGGGCCCGAGCTGAGACGCAGTAGGGCAGGGAGGGGGAGCAGATCTCTTAGGCAAGAACTCTCCTGGGACGCTCAGCGGCTGGCCCGGATCCAGCACCGAGGTCGTCCAGCCTCAGCATAACCCACGGTAAACGGTCCACCCAGTTGCTGTCCGAGAGCGTGGCTCGTCGTGCTGCCTTTAGGAACAGTGGAACCGTTCACACAAGTCGTTGGCCAAAGGGTGGCATGCCGTTGTACAGTGTACTGTAGCTCCCAACAACCCAGCCAGTGCCGACCAAAGCGGCGACACAAACTGTCCGGCGACCCCTGTCCAGAGTAATGTCTGACGAAGTGTCGGGCAACCAAGGCAGAGAGAAATGCCCTAGACATGTCTGAGGTCGCCGTGGAGGACAGATGAATGACCTCCGGCCACCTGGTGGTCCGATCGACCATGGTGAGCAGGTGTGTAAAACCCTGCGAAGGTGGCAGAGGGCCTACCAGGTCAACATGCACATTGGTGAAACACCTGGCAGAGGGCAGTCCTAACATGCTGGTTAACCTTAGCATGCTGGCATGCCACATACGCGACCGCCCATTCCCTGATGTCCTTACGCATGCCAGGTCAGCCGAACTTAGGACCCACCAATTTCACTGCCGCTCGGACGCCGAGATGCAAGAGGGAATGCGCCGAGTCAAAAACACGCGACGCCAGGCCACCGGAACCACTGGGCGGGCACAGCCGGTAGATACGTCATAAACAGGAGGGCAGGGCTGCCTTCCTGCACCATGACCTCCTCCAGCTTGAGGCCCATGTGTGCTGACTTCAGGGCAAACGTTTGGGTTGCTAGGCTGGTCGGTGGCCATAGCCGAGAAATCCATCCTGACATACACAGGGCACACTAGCGCACGCAACAAGCAATCCGCAACAGGTTTGGCCTTCCCTGACACATGCAGAATGTCCGTCGTAAACTCAGGAACGGCCGCAAGGTGTTGCTGCTGGCGGGTGGACCATGGCTCAGCCACTCTCGACATGGCGAATGTTAATGGATTGTGATCCAAATACGCCATGAATTAGCGGTCTTCTAGAAGAAACGTTGCCAAATACAGGGCCAACTCCCTGTCAAACACACTATACTTTCGTTCGTTATTCTAGAGTTTGCGCCTAAAGAACGGAAGGGCTTGCCATACGTTCGCCACCAGCTGTTCAAGCCCCCCACAGCGACATCAGATGCGTCGGTCATCAGCACTATGGGCCAGAAGGGCTGCATCAGCCAGGGCCTGCTTAACGACCGAACCTGATTCAGAGTCCAGTTGACTGTGTCGCTCCCCCACCTGGACCGCAGAGCCCCGTAAAGTGCCCAAAGGAGGTGGTAGTGTGATTTGTAGAGTTTCACCATGCCAAAGAACTCCTGCAATGCCCTGACTGAGGCCTGGCAGTGAAAACAGTCACTGCTGGGACCTTCGCAGGCAACAGAACTGCAACTTCCGGTGAAATGCAATGGCCCATGAAGTCAATCACTGACCGCCCAAACTGACATTTAGCTGGGTTGACTCTGAGGCTGTGTCCGTCTGGACGACAGAAAACCTGTGTCAGGTGCGCCAGGTGCTTGTCAGCCGACGGGTCGACCACTGGTATATCATCCAGGTAATCAAATACAAAAGTGAAGTCAAGCAGCACCAAGCCGATAAGCCTCTGAAAGATCTGAGCGGCACCCTTCAAGCTGAAAGAAATGCGCAGGAACTCGAAAAGCCCAAACGGGGTGACCACTGCGGTCTTGGGCACATCCTCCATGTGACAGGCACCAGGTGGTAACCATACACCAGATCCACCTTGGAAAAAAATGGTGGCACTTGACAGCCACACGGAGAAATCTTGAATGTGAGCGCTGGGGTAACGGTCATTCGTGGGGACGTTATTCAGCCGGCGAAAGTCGCCGTAGTGGGCGCCACGACCCGTCGGTCTTAGGCACCATGTGGAGCGGGGAGGTCCATGGGCTGTTGGACCACCGCACTATCCCCAGGCATTCCATGGAGGCAAACTCCTCCATGGCCTTTTGTAGCTTGGCTGCGTCTAGGCGCCGTGCCCGCATGAAAACGGGTTGTTCCCACCGTGGGGATGAAGTGCTCCATGCCGTGGCTCATGGACGCAGTGGAAAACGTGGGTGTCGTTCACCAGCAAGGGTTGTCACACATCCCCTAATGCCAAAAAGTTAGCGTGTGCTCGCGGCCCAACCACCCCTGTCTCGCACGGATAGGTGGCAAAAGACAGGGCTTTGATTAAATGGCGGTTCGCGATGTCCACGAGCATGCCGTCGGCACACAGAAATTCTGCACCAATGATGGGGACTGTGATGGAGTTGATGACAGAGTACCCCTCATATGGTGGCCCGCCGAAACAAACAGACACTGACTGTGAACTGAAAGTCCCTATGGACGGCCAATTTGCGGCGCTGACTAGAAGGCCGCTGCCTCTGGCCTGAATGTCTGCTCGCGTTCGGGGGAGAAGGCTCTTTTGTGAGCCAGAGTCCACCAGGAATATCAGTCCATACCTTGAGTCCTTGATGAACAGCAGCTGGGTGTGTCCGCCGGCGCCCACTACTGCTACTGAGCTCCGGCTGTGCAGTTTTCCTGGTGCCCCGAACGAGCACAGGTGAACGCAACGCCGTGCCTTGCTGTCGAATCTGTTGTGGAAGAAGCAGAGGTTGGACCTTTGCTTCCTCGGGGCGGCCATACCGCAAAGTCTACCACCATTTGCCCCTTCTATCCTGCATAACAAACCTGCTCATCACTTCTTCATCCCCTCTATTGCCTGCACCAACATGTCAATTGAAGTCTGCACCAATTACCACTCTCTTATTTCTGGGGATATTCTGCATCAATTCATCTGACTCATTTCAGAACTTCTCCTTCTCCGCTATCTCAAATCCCACCTGTGGGGCATAGTCACTACCAACATTGAGCATCACACCCTCAGTTTCCAGTTTCAGACTCATAAGTCTATCTGACATTCTTTTCACCTCCAGATAATTCCCAACAAACTCCCCCCTCAAGTTAGGTCTTACACCGTTTCTCTTCCTGTCAGTACCATGATAGTACAACTTAAGACCTGCTCCTTCGCCTCTAGCCTTACTACTTTTCCACTTGGTCTCCTGGACACACAGTATGTCCACCTTCCTTCTCTGCATCATGTCAACCAACTCTGTACCTTTTCCTGTTGTCCCAATATTCAAAGTCCCTACTCTCAGTCCAAGACTCATACCTTTCCTCTTCTCTCTCTGCTTCCGAACAAACCTTCCTCTTCTTCTTCTTCGACCCACAGTAGCCCAATTTCTACTGGTACCCTGTAGGTAATCGACACCAATGGCGGTTGTTGTTAACCTGGGCCTTGATCGATCTAGTATGAAACTCTCAGGTTCAATTCGCATATTTGGTTTTGGCACAAGTTTTATGCCGGATGCTCTTCATGACTCAACCCTCTGCATTTATCTGGGCTTGGAACCGGCTCCGGGAGACACCGGCCTGTGCCGTCCTGAGGCTGAATTTAACCCTTAGTCTGTTTTAACGTGTAATCTCCCATCTCTTGAGCTAAGGTGTGTGATTGATTCAGTTTCTTGATTGATAGATACCTTTTTTTTGCAAAGTTTTCAATTTAATTTCTGAAAAACAACACACACAAGAAAAAAAAAAACCAAGGTTCTTTAATTCCTAAAGATTTTCATGCTGTCATATTTTTCCTTGCTGAAAGCCGAACACCCACACACAGTCCTTTATTTTCACCCACACCACTGTATTGGAGGTAAAATTTAATGAAAGAAATAGCAGAGGATCACAGAGTTTGCTCGACATGAAACCCAATTATGATTAACAGTATATTGGTAAGCTGTTTTTATTGGAAATATCAGCACCACAATGACGATTTACTTAAATTACATCGTGAGCACTTTAGCCATTAGCACAATGCATCATGTAAAAATATATTACATATATAACTTTAAATACATAATGCCTTCCCCCCTCTAACTCTATTATATGAGTAATATAGAAATAGAGAACTATGATCATACTTTTTTTAACCTACCTGGTTGAGACCGAAGGCCACACATGTTGAACTGGGATCTGTCCAAGGTTTCTGCCCAGTAAAAGGAAATTATTCTTTTCCACCATCCCAACAGTGCTTTCTCATGGGGGAAATTCTGGGTTTCCTTACATAATCTTAAAGAATGTTACTCTACATGTTAAGCGTCATAAAACAATGGTTGTGAATCTGCGCTATGTAAATAAAACCTGGCCTGGTTTG
This sequence comes from Fistularia tabacaria, assembly GCA_901007705.1. NCBI lineage: Eukaryota > Metazoa > Chordata > Actinopteri > Syngnathiformes > Fistulariidae > Fistularia > Fistularia tabacaria. Next base: position 22,748 of record CAAKHD010024636.1, read on the forward strand.
ACTTTGTGAATTTCCGCATGCACAACAGAGCCTACTTTATACTCTATAGAAAACAAGCAATGATAATCAATCATTCAAAAAAACGAATGAGGCATTCTAGGTTAACATCATTGTTTCATTGTACATCACATATCCTATTCTGAGCCAATCACAGCCAGCAACAGCCTTTGTCATGGCAGAATTTCCAGCAAACTGCTGGGTAGGATGAGCCTTTCCCCGAAACATTAGTTGCTAAGTAAAGTTCACGTTGTCTTGATGCCTGCTGTGAGGTGTGCTGGTAACTGTTTGAACAGAATTTACTGTTTACTGGTGGCCTGTCAAGAAAGGACAGGGGGACAAATGTTGACATTTCCCAGGCACTTGCTGCTGTTTGGACATATGTTTCCAACAGGCAGTCAAGCCAGACTGAGAAACACGATTTTCAAACATTGTCTTTTTGAACGTTAACCCGTGCATACCTGCAACTCTGTATCAACAAAACACTGCGGCACTCGACCGTGTCTTCTATTATTTGCAAATATACAGTGAACAGCACGTGCCTGGAAATGATTCCTAAATAACTCTTAAATGTCCATGAAAAAACAATAGTCAAATGTCCCTTTTTTGGAATGTCCAGATTTGGATCTATATTCCTAGGCCTACATTCCTGCCTGTAATAGCATTAAAAACATGTGAGTTAAAGTAGTGATGGATGGATGATTTGATATTGCCATGATAAAGCCAACTTTCTTGATTGTATGATGGCAGGAAGTAAGAATTTGAACAATATTAAATTCCATCAAGACCGTCTAAACGTTGAGTTTACTTGTTTATAAATGTAACTGAATATTTTCACATGGCTACCTTGGTAGATGTATGGGTGTGGTGATATGTGAATCTGAATGGGCATGTGTATTTTAGAGATTGATAATAACCTGGATATGTAGTATCAAAAGTTTTTCATCTCTAACTTTATGATGAATCATCTCAAGTTGTTTGCTGGATTGGTTCATATCCAAGTCTAAAAGTAAGATTTTAGGACTGCAGCAGTATCACACCATCATTATTTTTCTGAGTAATCAGCAAAAAGTTGTATTCTGATGGAACTTTTACTTTACACGCCTTGACCTCAGTGAGAATGACGACGATTTTATATAAGATTTTAGGTAAGCATGAATTTGGGGTATTTACTTATTTGCATCAGTATCTCGTTTATTGTAATAGATATGTGTGTATCTATCTATCTATCTATCTGTCTATCTATCTATCTATCTATCTATCTATCTATCTATCTATCTATCTATCTATCTATCTATCTATCTATCTATCTATCTGTATGTATGTATGTATGTATGTATATATATAATATATATATATACACATATGTATATATATTTACATACACATCTATATGAACCACTTGGCTCTTGCTGTTTTATGTGTTTTATTGCATCATGAGATGCAATTTTGGTTATGTGCACAGTTACACCTCATGTACAATATCCTCTCATTCATTCGTTCATTAATTTATAGTTGTCTATACAATGCATATCCTGCACTCAGGGCTGTGGGGGGCTGGAGCCTATCCCAGCTGGAGGCAGAGAAGCAGGATTCACCCTGGCCCTGTTGCCGGTCGATCATAGAGGCACATATAGAAGCAACCGTTCACTCTGTCATTCACTCGTCTGGGCAATTTAAGGTCTCCTTTTAACCTGCTGCATTTTTGGGGGGAATGTGGAAGGCAACTGGAGAACCCAGAGGAAACCCATTCAGACATGGGGAGAACATGCATTCCACCATCCAAAAAATATGAAAGATCTATAAAAATGTCAGAGATCCTTTAGCAAAAAAAGGAGATGCAAAAGTGATGCCAAATTCAAGATTGGTGCAAACTCCACACAGAGAGGCACTCAGTCAGAATCAGACCATTTTCTTCCGAAGCTCTAAAATTTAATATGCCTAGTTCTCTTTGCCTCTCGTTGATTACTTGTTAAGATTCCTTGTTAGAATTAGCCTTGCCTATTGCTAAGGCCATATTTTTAGGCTATTTGCCGCTGTTCCTGCCTGGTGTGAAGCTGTGATATTTTTTCTATATTTCTAAAATAGTTTTGGCTGATCATTTAATTTTTTTTTGTCTTATATTTTTCCCTGCAAATAACAACGTACTTGCTGTTAGACAATTTTCTGTTACCATTCTATTTTCTGAGATTCCCTGTACTTTTCCACTTCTCTTTGATACATACTCCCCTTTCTGTACTTTTTGACACAAGCCCAGAGATGCTTACTCAGGGTCATGTAACGGCCTTGAAAGTAGCCACTGTCACTGTTTTTATCTGTGCCCACACCTGTTTTGTGGGCTACATCATACGTCTCAATTGTTTAACTTTTGTATAAAAAAGACTCACTATAACCAATAAGGCGGAGTCCTTCTGGAGGAAAAGCAGACACAGTCTCTGTCTCTGTATCTCTCCGCTCCCCGTATACGAACTAACCTCTGATACAATAGGGGTCATCCACCATCGGCTTGGAGATCCGGACCCCGGCCTTGGACTGAGAGGACGAGGAGGACCAACCGAGGTTCCCGGGGGTCACCACGACTACCTCGCCTCATGACTGTCCTTAACACTTGCATTGTCTGAATCTAAACTTGTGGGTTTGCTTCTTAAACCTAACCAACTGTCATTAGTTATTACAAGTCCATGTTAAAAGAAATTAGTAGTGTCTGATATGAAAAAATGATAGGATTTCCAAGTGTGTGTAAGGCGTGGATGGAATCTCATTACCAAACTTCCTTGGTGATTAAAAAGTTGCGCAAAATTGCGCACATTCAGACAGAGGGCCTGACTGCTTTATGAAAACACACACACTACCTCAGATGACAGGAAATCATTAGCCAAGTAGAAATACCTTTATTCACAAAGCGAATTATTCTTTGTCCTGAATTGATCTTCATGATTCAGCTTGGATGTTTGATTAGAGCAAGTCTCATGATATTTATAAGATATCCTTGGCAAGACCACCCTGTATTGCACATCGTGTCTCTGAGACAGGTTTATAAAGCACATTTTTAGTGTCCACTGTATGAAATATTTCCTCTATAAATACAGGAAATGGCTCTGGCTGACTGAGATTCAAGTTTGTTTATTTAAAACACTTCTTATCCTTTATTCAGGATTATGTTTGATGGGCAAGTTATGCTTTACTTACATAAGGCTTAGCTCCATTCTGTGTATATTTCATTGATGGGTTTTGTGAACATCACTGTGGTGCGATTGGGCTCCAGCCATGGTTTGTAACACTTAATCAAAATATTATATTTGGATTAAAGTCAGGAACCATTCATAACCCTTTCCAATGGCATTATTTATTTGTGTGATCTGCCTTAGTGGTGCCCTGTCATGCAGTTGTCTGAGTTCGAAGTCCTTTTTATATAAGAAATAATAGCAGATTGAATTGAAGCAACGGGGTCAACTACTATGATGAAATTAGAGCAACTGACTGAGAAAAATGATTTCACTATACAGATGTTCATTGGTATTTGCTTGCTTCTAAACAATATTTGCATAATAAATGGAATACTTATTGACAATTTACAATTGTGATATTTTGGGGGAAATTTCGAATTTGTGATTAAGATATAGCCAGAACAGTAAAAAATGATTTCATTTTCAAAATGACCCTTTTGATATTTGTTTTTTGTAATATGTCTGTTCTAAAAAATTGCCTTAGGTGTATCACACTCCTCTGATGAACTGGTGGCAGGTCCAGGGTGAACCCCACCCGTCGCCCAATGGCAGCTGGGACTGGCCCCAGCCCCACCATGAATGCAGGATATGCTTTACAGACAATGGATAAATGATGGATTCAATTAATCATTAACTGTGACATGCAAACAAATAAACCCATAAATATCAAATATACAACATGAAGTTGCCATACCAGTCAAGTGACTAAATATACATAGTTTGTATCAAAGAATCCTAAATTAGAAAATGAGAAATCGGGTTAAGGAGATATTTTAAATTATTATTATATTATTATTCTTATTACTTTATTGATCTCCATTGGGGAAATTACGAGCAAATTCAAGTGTACGCACAGTACTTGTACTCAATCCAAATATTCCAATTCCTGTAAGATATGCATTTTTTCCCCTGATATCCAAAATCCTTAAGAGCCTGTTATTGCATCCATAGGTTATTGTCGATACATGATTATTCCCAGGTAACATCTTGTGCTTGCAAAAGCTCTCATAAATACCTTTTTGATATTTATTTCCAGCACCCCCATTTTTTCACACCCACAGGACTTTGAGATCTATGAATATCTCACTGTGGAATATAATGAAAGAATGGCGCTTCTGGTTTCAGATAAAATAAAAAAGGAAAACAAAGTGGCTCGAGGAGTTTTGTTTTCCTTTCATGCATTCTTGTTTCACTGGCATGTGAAACATGGTCTGTCCTCAGAACGAAATCTGGGAAAACTCCCCTTGTCTTATTTTGTTTTACGTTTTTGCCCAATTTCTCATTTCTACAGTTTTTTTTTTCCTGCCACTTGCATTTCAAACAACTGGGTCTAACTACCTTGTTCTCTCATATGAGACAAGTCTTACAAAAGGACATAAGAATACTGAGGGAAGAGAAAGTTTAGTGCCCCTATTACTGCTTCTGAATCTAATATCAGGCTCATCAATATTTTGAAACGTGCACAAAACAGAAGGTGGAAGGACAGATGGAAAATTTGTCTTTAAAAAGTTTTTTAAAAATCTTTGTCCCAACATTTTGGATGAATCACCCAATACTCTATTATTTGAACTTTTTCACTGTCACAGTACTACTTTTCTCTCCCACTTGAATCCATTAAAAGTTTAGTTTAGGTTTAATTCTTAGTTCCAAGCAAAGCTGAGGTTAACTAACAGATTTACTTGTTTTCTCTTTATTAGTTCTCTCATGTTACACAGACCTGCTTCTGAAAATTACAAAGGACTTTAGGAAGACCAGAAGAATGCATTGGGGATTTTTCCTACTCATCCACATGATTTTTTTTTATCTATGTTAACCAGTGTTGGGTTTGTCATCGATAGTAGCCATGTGTTGTCCCTGTGAATGCTAAATAAAACAGGATGCAGCAATTTCTAAGAGAAGCCGTTCTCTTGTCATATCATGTAAAAATAACTGGATGCCTGTTACAGTCTGGTCCATAGAGCAAGAACAGAGGGTTGCTAATTATAGATTTAGCCACTGGCCACTTCAATGAGGATGATATCAGTTATATCGCTGCTCTTTTAGACTTTGGATCGATAACGAATGTTAAGAGACTCACTCTTCTAAAAAACTTTGGGTGTGAAATTGCAATACTAAAGCCATAGATTTGAACACGACTGAATATCTCTGGGAGATTTTGGAGCGATGAGTAAACGCTCCTTGCTATCATCATCAAAACACCAAATAACTGCATCTATTAGGGTGTTTTCACACCTGATTTAGGGCCAGTTTCATCCCTTACTTAAGGCTAGTCCTTTTTGTTTGTTTTCAGCCTTGGTCCCTCTCATTTGACAGACGTGAACAGAGCAATCTCACAAATGCACTGTGCGGCCCACTTGCCGTTTGTGTTGAATTTGAACAACTGTAGGAAATACTGAGCAATTTTTTGGACTGAAGAAGCTTCTACAGCAGTTCTGCTGTACTGTTAACTCAATTTGTGCTCTTTCTCCGCACCAAATCCATGAGACTGACCAAAAAGCACAGAGAGATATTTCATAAATGAGCTCTGTTGTTGGTTTACGAGATGTTGCTTCGCTGAAACAGAACCGGGAGGGAAAACTGCACCAGCAAAAACTGATACCTCCAAAACAAAAAGGCCCCGAGATGCCTGTCTCTCCTTGAGTTTATGACAAATTTGTAGTTTTTCAAGGAATTATTAGCAATCAATACTATAAGGTGTGTGTGTACAGCATGAACAGAGGTAGATGTGGCACTCAGCTACAAACACCAAACATGCACAAACCACACACACAATATTTTTCAGCGATTAGCACATTAGTCATTGAGTTTAAATCTAAATATAACCTACACATAGCCAGTTAAAGACAGTTGTCACGTGTTGAATTGCTGCCAGGACTGCCTCCACACAAACGGTTGTCAAGGAAACAGGGTGATGATCTCACTAGTTTACCCGTTTCCTCACGACTTGTTACTTTGACAACAGGAATGTCAATTAGCAATGCTTTCAAAGAAAAAAGTCTGACTGGCCTTTGTAAGGATTATTAGAGCTGTTATAACCGAGAGCAATAACAGTTGCTATAAATCATCATGACTTCTCATTAACATCACTCAGCTGTGCTGTCTTTGGACATGCATTCCAACCTGATACGCGCAATTTTAATGGATTTCCTGCTGGGATGAGTTATGTCATTCTCTCTTGACTGATATCCTTTTACTGTTTTACTCATTTTGTCACTTTGTCCATGCAATCCAAATATGTCTTTCAGCGATGGATCTTTCTCGCCAATTTCTGACTTTTTTGCAAAAAATAGGGACATGGACTTAAAATCATAGGCACAGTGTTTGATTATTTTATTTCTGCTATTTCGAATGGCTTGAAGTGATTGAGCGTTTGACCAGAGGGCAAATGCCTCTAGAGACTTATGAAATACAGAGGAGAGGCCAGCTATTTCTATGCATTTCATGTGTAACATCAGTTAATTCAGGCTTACAACCACAAAGGCACTCCATTTGACTCTGAACTCAACAATGTTTTCTTATATTAGTGGCCCTGTCATTGGAGATTGGTTGCTGCACCACTGAGCCTCAGCACCCCCAGAACAAAGGTCAGAGGAAAATGCTCAACCTTTTGTAAAAGAATCTGTCAGAGACACGCAGTTTGCCCTTGACATTACATAGTGGTCACAGTGAAGGATGGATATCCAGCATCAGACGTCGTTTCAGATGCTCATGATGATTTCAAGACCCGCAGTAAATTTTTGTACTGCAGGCTTTAACCGTAATCACTTCATCTTCTAAATCTTTTTGAGCTGATGCTAATCATACTTTGATTAATTGTGTGTTTGCCATAATCAACATTTTTTCTGAATGAGAAGCCTTTCCTGGTCACATGTACAATCAAAAATGTTGAAACATAACAGTTAAAGGGAAAATATTTGTAGGAAAGACTGATGTCATAGAAAATACAAGAACTGACTTCCATTTCTTAACACCACATTGGATAGTGGTGGCAATGGAAATGTGGCAATACTATAAAACGGCATCATGGACACAGATTCATATTAATTACCCTTAGTAAAATTTTTTGTCTTTGACAAGATCAGAATAAGTGGGAGCAACTACAATATATTATAAAAAAAAATACAAACTTACTTTGGCTTGCAGTTAATTGTAAGACGTATAGAAAGAAAGAAATTTGTCCTGACATATTCTAACCTATGTGTATAGCCATTGTTTTATGAGTGCAGTGCTTGGTGGGTTGATGATATAAACTTTGGCTTTTCCGCATGTGTTAACTTTCACTCAGTACGGTATGGTAAATATGGTAAGAATGCCACATCGTGCTGCTTTTGGGTACAATTTCCAAGGGACAAGAGAAGAAAGGAGTGGGAAATTGCTGATGAAATTGCTGACGAAATTGATGACGAAAGACAGGCCACGATCACAGAGAAAGCTGATGACAAGTCACCTGCTCAGTCAGCACAGTGGTCTGTGAGTCTACAGTGAACAACCGATGACAAAAAAAATCAGAGCTCCTGACAATGAACGCTCTCTCTCTGTTAGCAAAGCAACGCAATTGCGACAAGCGATCTCTGCCGACTCATTTTTTGTGTCTTTGTTCATCTTCATTTTGAAGCTCATTTTGACGGAGCTAAGTTCAACCTAATGACGTCACTATCCAACCAGCATTGCACCATAAACAACGATGGTGGCCTATGAGTGAAAGTTTTTTTTTACAATTTCATACAAACTAAGATATGTTGAGAGGTTTTATTATCGCATATTAAGAATATTGATCAAATTGGACAATAACATCTTGGTAATCGGGGATCCCTTTGAATTGACATGCGATAATGACAGAACCTCACTGTGGAATTTGTGCTAGCAATGGTATGCATGGTTTGAATGCCTTCTCCAAAACCACACAATTTGTATAGATGTTTCGGGCGAACTCTCTTGTACCCTTCAGGACGCTGATGAGGCTGTAGAGCTAGGAAACCGTTTCATGACGGCACAAAAACCACTCTGCTCCTCCTGGGTCTGAGGTTCGACCATCCTTTGAACCCTCTTCTCCAAAGTCGCTGAAAAGACCTTGCCAGGGAAGGGGAGGAATGTGATTCCTCTGTGGTTGGGACACACCCTATGGTCCCCCTTCTTAAAGAGGGGGTCCGCTACTCAAGACTGCCAATCATGAGGCGCTGCCCCCGACTTCATGTGACGCTGCAGAGCCGTGTTAACCAAAGCAGCCCCACAACAACCAGAGCCTTGAGGAATTCAAGGTGGAGCTCATCCACCACCAGGGCCCTATAACTTCCTTGGCGACTTTAGCCCCAGAGATAGGCGAGCCCACCCCCAGACTCCGCTACCTCATTAGAAGGCGTGTCAGCGGGATTGAGGAAGTCTTCAAAGTATTCCCTCCAACAACCCACAACATCCTGAGTCAACGTCAGTAGCGACCCATCACCAACATACACAGTGTTGATGATGCACAGCTTCCCCCACCTGTTGGGAATTGGGAATTGGGAAATTGGTGGACCTGGTTCTCCCTAAAGCTGTCCGGAAGTCAATGGCTAGGTTTTTGCCTCTGCCACTGTCAAAGCTGTATGCCATTCCTATCGAACAGTACCTATCAGCTGCCTCCGGAGTCCGATAAGTTGAAAAGGCCCAATATGACTGCTTCTAAGGTTTGATGGTATCCATCACTGACAGTGTCCATTAACAAGTTTCTGGGTTTCCACCATGAGAGGCGCTGACCACTTTAAGACTACAGCCGCCTTGAAAATGGAGGCAAAGGACACAGCCCATTCAGACTCACCGTGTCCCACCTCTCCCGGATCATGTTCTATACAACATGTTTGGGCCTGACCAGCATAGCCCCCCACCATCATCGCCACTCACCACCAGGTTGTTATCAGTTGACAGCTCTGCTCCCTTTTCACTTGCACTTTCAACAAAAGATTTCTTGAAAGAACATCATCCCTGTGATGAATCATCCCTCTGGTCAAAAATGTGCAAGCTTTTCATTTAACCATTTTTCACAATGGATAAATGTGAAAGGCTTGTCGGGAGCTTTGATGGTTGGCTTTATCAAACCATTTACTTTATACAGTCTATAGAACTACAACAACATCAGTAATGTCTACAATCAGCATTGACCGTCTTTGCTAATAGCCAGCTGCTCCAGTTGATATTTACCTAAATGCTGAAAATAATTAATTAGCATCACCCCAATATACACCTAACCCCCCCCCCCATGACTCCTTTAAACAGAATCCATCACCTTTTCATTAACATCAGAAATAAGAGAAGTCAGCTGTTTCCCTCTCTGTGTTATCTGTGGTTGCCATGGTCACAAGTCAAGCTGTGGTGGCAAGTCGAGAAAGTTATGCCACCCACCCCCTCATAGCTCTTAAACACAGGAGATGGATGTTTGTTTCCTGTTCCCAGCTGTGAGATAACATTGTTTTTTTCTTTTTGTTGTTTTTGTTTGTTTAAACCCATGACCACAGGATCCTGTATCACTAAAAATGGGGCAGGCTTAACCACTTAACCGTGCCAACAGAGATCTCGTAACTTTTGGGGAAGTAATAATAACTTAACCTGTCCAGGCCAGGATTAACTGTTTGATGCCTCAGGATGGGCAGACTGGAAGTTCTACCGCCTCCCATTTTAGGTTTAAAGAGCACAGTTTTATGTAAGCTTACAACAAGAGTCAAAAAAGTAAACACTACAAGACCCATCTGTAAGCCTGTTTTTATATAGAAAGCAGAAAAGAGTGGATGAAAATATCAGAGGCCATTTGTTTCTTTACATCATCTGCTGTATACATCTGATCTGCTAAATGGTTTGAACGAAACAGAGAATATTTGACGGGAAGTATGAGAAAGATTTTGAAGGTCTAGCTTTTTAGACTGTGTAGACTTTCAGGGGGCTCACCTGAGGCTGCTTTGCCTAATCCCGGCTGAGCTGTAATCACATTACATTTATTTCTGACATCTCCATAATAAGCTAAGAGATCATTAGACAAATGTCAGGTTTCCTGGGTCACATCTCTTTTCGTAGTTCTGGAATGCATGAGCCAGAAAAATCCTACCACAGAAAACCTGACAGAATAATTGTGTCTTTGCCTGATACCCCGGAGGCTACTGTGGTGATGCCACTTGAGGAAATGCTTAACAAAGAACCACCAATATAGGTCATGATAATTAGCGGCAGATGGCTTTATCTGTCATTCAGCCTTGAGCATGTGAAGGCCCTTACCAAAATGCTCACTTTCTGAATGGGGCATTTATTACATGAAACATCAACTAATGTTACAGATACAGCCATTTACTGCATTTTGAATGAAGATAATTCTATCAGATTAAATCATTATCCATATCTAATACAGATGAGACAAATTTTGGTATGTGCCATTAATTGCTTTGATGACTGTTTTGATGACTACGATCTGCCTGTCCGTGTTTGATAAAATGACACAAACTTTTCTGTTGAAGATTATACCAGTCATTTTTGATGAATGTAAATGAAATTGTTCGCAAAGATAGTGTAATGAAGGAACAGTAGTGATTTTGCTAAATTGCGTTGGCTGGGGATGATGGATGCTCAGTTTGTTTAAACGATGTGATTGATTAAATGATCGAAGTAGCAATTTTCTGTTTGAGCTATTTGAAAATGTGACTTGAGCGCTAACCACGGATTTCTGAGATCAACAGCTCAGAGAAGTCAGTCCTGAACAGATATTCAACAACGCCAGTGAGATGTGGAAACACAATCATGGAGCACAGACAGCAGTGTACAGCAACTCCACATGTGCTTGCATGGTCATATCTTTAGAAATTAATAAGTGAGAGGTTGGTTGTGTGCCATAAGGAATTTAAGGGATGCATGTTGACATCCTATATTGTTTTTTTTAATCTCCCATATTATTTTTGCGGACATTACTATGTGTGTTTTGAACGAAAGTTCAACCCAGACTGACAAAAACAAGCTATTTACCTATCCTGATCATTTTGGAGCAAAAAGTTGAATTTTTGGAGAACTCTTTCCTCTCCAGGTTACAATTTAACTAAACTGCATATTTGTAGTCATGTTGAAAGCAACAAACTTTATTTTAAATACTTAACAGAGCGTATTGTAAGCGGTTTTACAAGGAACCATTTCCCCAACTGACCTCCAATCCAAACGGTTTCACTGGAATTCAACAAGCTACACCAAAGCAACCCAGGTAAAGAAATAGCCAAAAAGAGTTTTTTCAAGAGAATTATGGTGAACTAATATTATCTCTAACATCTTTGCCAGATGGACCATAAATGTTGAGACACGCCCACAACATCAGGGGGCTGAGGGTTTACGGGAGTTTACTTAGAGCCTCTTGAAAAGGGTTTTGTGGCCCTCTCTGGGGGTCAAGACAGGAATCTATGAAGGAGACAAACCCTGTCTGCAGCTTCCACCACCAGTAAAGCGAGAGGAAGATAGACTGCGTGCCTGGAGAGAGAGCGTGATATACAGCCCAGGCGTCAAGGTGGATGTTGGACTGCGAGAGGTCACAAGAGAGAAATATCCTGGAATACAAAACTCTCCAAATATACCAGAGCGTTGCGCTTTAACAGTGCAGATACATGGAGCCAGACCCACATGTCATAATATTAGCAGCATGTAATCTGCAATATGCAATGCGATATCTTGCTTAATCTTACTTAAGTCACTGTAAAGTACCAAAGTCAAGCCTGCGAGGCACCTTGTAGTGCCCATTAAATGATTTTCTGACAGTGTAATAATCATGGCTTATAATAAGGCCGTTGTTTACTGTTGATTTATTTTTAAAAAAAGCAATCACGGTCCCTGTTAAATGTAGGCGCTTATGGAGCAGTTGATTGATACAGTGATTGTAATGTCAATGATCGAAGATAGTCTGAAGCCTTTATACAGACTACTAATTTTGCACACTTTTTTACCCAAAAGGGAATCTGTCTTTTGCCTCTTAATCTGACTTTCCAGCAATAAATATTTCATGTAGGCGTGAGCCTTGATTGTGGGAACGTTACAGTTTTATGGTCATCGTCGTAAAGTTTTGCAATGTTGTATTTTAATGTTGAACAGTGAGAATGCGTTCATGGTTTCCAAAGGATGGATGAGCGGAGTTCCTGAGATCCCAGATGAAATCATAGTCATGCTTTCTGACAAAAAATTCGTTTTTTATCAAAGCCTGACTGTGGGAAATGTATGATGTTCATCTCAAATTGCATAATGACGCCATTTAGTTCGATATGTAGTTATGTGGTAGGCTGATGCCGAGTAATGACATTTATTGACATGCGTACCATCCTGCAAGTGAGTATTTGTATTGGATCATTAAATCACAGGTTTCAAACTTAACATTGTAAGCATTCAAATCATATCCACATTGCAGTTTTGTCTGTTTTAACCTACCTGAGGACACCAGTCAGCACATCCTGCGCTTACTGTCACCTTTAAGCTGAATGTCTCCGCGAGAGGCCAAAATACAAGAGGAAACAAGTTGCCAGAATTAAAACATGTTTATAATGTTCGCCTTTCCTTTTGTTCATCTATCTCTCTGTCTTTCTCTTGCGCTCTGTCTTTCTACACCAACCAGTCGAGACAGAAGGCCGCCCACTTTGAGCTTGGATCCGTCCGAGTTTTCTATCTTTTCTGGAAGGGTGTCATCGCCACTGTTACCAAGTGCTTGCTTGTGGGGGAATGCTGGGTTCCTGTAAATCATTTTAAACAGCGTGGTGTAGACCTGCACTACATGTAAAGCATCATGAGCCAACTGTGTTGTGAATTGGCACCATATAAGCAAAATGGGACTTGACTTGACTTATTTGTGTTATGAAAGGAACATGTAAGAAATTAAAAAATAAATAAATCCATAAATAAAGTATACGCTTTGTTTGCAAATATCTCAACTTGTACTTGTGACAAAGTGTTAATATTTTTACAGTCACTGCTACTAAGAATTGTGAGTTTCTTTTTCTAATATGGTGTGAAATTTCTAATCTTTTTATTTGTCTGTTGTCTATTTGTCCATTCCTGTTATTTGGTGAATCATTGATCCGAAAGCCAGCAGTTTCAAGCCTGCTAATCCAGCCTTTGTTTATCCTCACCATCACGCATTTAGGGGTGCCGTGCTCATCTTTGTCCCAGAAAAGGCGGGGCTGGCAAGCAGACAATCTTCTGCTGTTTATTCCATGAAATCCACAATGTTCTCAACGCAAAATTCACCATGGACAGGCTGCGGTTCCATCGGCAGGTCGGGCTTAATAAACAGTGGGAATTGGTCCAGTCCAGAGAACTCCCTATCTGAGGTTAATGGGACCAGTGGGGTGATTTTCACAACCCAGCTAGTGGAACTAACAATGCAGGAAAGGAGAAGAGGTGGGCACTGTCTCATGACAGCAGAATTTCTCTATGATGGAAAAACAGTACATTTGCTTACTGTTTTTAATTTATTTTTCATGTTGGAGAACAAAATTAATTTGTCAACTAAACATATTAACCATAGCAGAGTATCTACATAAATGTGTCTGGGGGAAACTTCAGAAACTGATAACAGATATCTGGTAATTGTGATGATACCCATATCAGACATTTTTCAGGGAAAAAACTAATGCCAACATCTGCTCCTGGATCATGGTCAGTCTGCCAGTCCACAACTTATGATACATTCAGAGCACTTTGCTGAAACAACCACTGTACACTTATGACAGTAGTATTTGATATTCAGGACTTTTATCTGTAATTGAGAAAGTTTAGAAATGTTCCATGTTTAATTTTAATTATAACAATTTACCAATATGATACTGACTCTTTCTGTTGAATTCCCTGTATGTAGACAATCTCAATTCATCGTGAATCATTACTATTGTTTGAGGAAGACCTCGGTCAAAATCTCAGCAGTTTTGAGATCACTCCCCTTCTATTGGCTGATGTGCAAAATTTTCTATCAGTGCAGTTTTTCTTCCACTGCTCTTTTTGAGAGCTGTGCTTTATCAGTAAAATCGGTTATGGCTTAGAGATGTTAATAAATATACCATTTATTCATTCATTCATTGTAATATTTATCCTGCACAGAGGATTGCACCTCTATGCCACCTATAATTACATTGGCTTATATCACCCCAGCAACAAACAAACATGAATTTCTTTATTGGGTGGAGTAAGACCTGTTCTGAACAAATCTTGTTTCACGTACTTTACAAAAAGACAAAAGCTATCACCTGCTAGCACACAAATTGTTTGGAGAACGGAAGTGGGGGAGGGGAAGTGGATAAAATAAGAAAATTGAATTTCTCCTTTTCCTAGAAGTATGTATGTTTCATATTATCTGGTGAAATTGTTAAATGGGTTAGATGTGGACTGTGTTTGACAGATGTTTCTCTCATGCTAACAAACCTCAGTATTGATGGTTTCTTTTCTAGTTTGAGCTTATTATTTGATCATCAGGGAGTTCCAGGAAATAAACTTTCTCAACATCTCCATTTCTAAAATGTTTTTAAACAGCAATCGTAAAACGAAGCTGCAGTTTGTTGTATGGAAAAGACATCCCCAACTGTTTTTATACGTGTGAATTTTACATGGATACTGTTTCATTTGTATTGTTTTACTGATGTAACCATCACATGTCATAAGGGAAGAGTCTTGCATAATGTCTCCACCAAATATTTATTTCCAAAGTTCCACAGTCTAATTGCAGGTCATTATACCTGATCCAGAAAGACCTCTTGTGCTACCTCTCCCTTGGGACAAGGCTCTCTGCTGAGAGCAGCCTGTTACTGTGCTGCCAAATAACCAAACAAAGACAAAGAGGTGGTGCATCTTCTATAAAAATCCCCCACAGGCTTTGCCTTCCTTGGCATTTATTCATTGGTCCTGTGCTGCAATGCGGTCCAAAACCAGACTGACAGACAATGGTGAAAATATAAGAAAAGTTTTGCTGAAAATATTTGAATTTCCAGCGCTTTTGAAAAAGTTTGCAAAAACAAAAATAAAAAGAACATTGAAAGTGTATTAAGTTTGTTTCCATCATGTAGCCACAGGGTGTAATCTGGTCAGGAGCTGACGCAGACATTCCAGACATGCTTTGTAAGCTGTCGTTGTGATACACCGTGGCGACGGTGACGTTAAATAATTAAAACCTTTTCTTTTTGAGTAAACCTTATTGCCAACTGGAGCTCTTAAAACAGACAGACATGATATCATGAAATAAATTCTTTCATGTAAAAAGAAATGTGGAAATGTGGAGCTCATTTACATCTCGAATCCCCAGCTTCAGGTTTGCTCCAAACACGTCTTCATTATTTGTTGTTTCGCTCTAAAATCTAAATCTAATCTAAAATTTTCAAATTAATTTTTTCCATTTTTTTTTTCCATGGATAAGGATGAGACCAAAATACACTTTGGCGGTCCATTTTTAGTTATGTAGTTGTTTACTATCTGTTTCCAGCAATTCTATGATGAATTATACATTATCATTTAGTAAATCTAAATTGCTGCTTTTTTTGGGGATCCAGCTGCTTGTCAAGCAGCAGCCGTGCAGGAGGGTGAACACCTGCGAATCATCGAGCCTCATCAGGCCGATAAAAGGAGCCTGCTGCCAAGTCCCTCGTTCCAAAGTTCCATGTTTCCCCTTTGCTCGCAAGTTCCTCTTTCCAGAGGTCTACGTCTCACCGGCCTCCCACCGGTGGATTCGAGCGCTGTCCTTCCTGGCCTTCCGTTACCGACTTTCCTCTTCGAGTTTTCCTGCCCCGTCGGTGGATGCCGGTGGCATCCTGCTTGGCTTCCCGGTACCGACCTTGTCTCTCTCAGACTCCCTCGGCTCCAGAGACAACTCGGACCCAGCGCAGCCCTTCATTCAATAAATCCCTGAAAACGCCTTATCTCCAGAGTGTTCTTGCATTTGGTTCAGATACATGACAGCTTTCCTCATTGCAAGAATGTAAATTATAAGTACTGGGAAATGGAAAAGAGTGAAAGACAAACAAATAGAAACAAGATCACAACAAATGTAAAAACAAAGAAGAAGCAGCTGGCAGACAAAAACAAAATTCAGTCTTAAATACATATATAGTATATTTATACATATATACAAACATCATCTGTACCCTGAATCTTACCCAGAGAGGTTAACAACCCAATCCTTTCTGTTCTACAAAAACTATACATTAGCCCTACAATTACCTGTTCAGATTGTATCTCAGGTGAGATCCTCAAACGCTTACCTTTGTTCCTCAAATGATATACACATTCACCAAACAACCCCCTCCAACCCAATTATGGCACAAAACTCACTCATTAACCTAAGGGTCCCCTTTCAACTTGGACCAAGCCTGAACCAAACCCCAGTGCTTAGATACCTGAAACCCCCCACAGTCTGTAACTGAAGAAGCCTCTCGAATGAGGCAAAACGCCTTCAAAGAGAATCTTCACGTTCAGTTGCCATGATAAGATTTGACAACTATCATCAATGTAGAATTTGAATAAAAATATAGTATTTAATGAAATAAAATGGGTATGTTTATAAAATCCAAGGGAATATGTAACAACAACAGTGGAGCATTATTGCTTTCCCGTACTGTTTTTTTTTCTTTTTGGATGGGGTCTGAGTGTTGGGGTCGATTTTCTCAGTCAGCCTCAGGGAAGGGTGGTGAACATGGATTATCCTGGGAGTGAGGTGTCCCTCTTGACATCTGTCTGTGGAGATGCCTCAAGTGGATGACTCTCAGGTAGCATAGTATTTAAAAGGATAATGTTTTGTGTCAACATTTAGGAGCAAGAGTGATATTGAGCTCGGTGAAAATGGACTTTCAGTACAAGGCAGCTCATGTTGTCCATCGCAACCCTCAGAAATGCTAATGTGGATCAGCAAACGGGCCATCACAGATTATCTCCTCTGTTGACCTGGGGAAAGAAACACATAAACATATGAAGAAAGACAGAAAGGAAGAAAGAAAAACAAAGACATAATATTCATATAATTTTATATAATATATTAGGTGACAAACACTGAAGAAAAAATTCTGCAACTATCGAAAGCATTTTTAAAATGCCCAGTATACTGTTGTCAGTTGTCTTCCATGAACATACAGAAGAAAGGAAATAAACTCTTCTTCTTTCTCTGGGGGAAGGAATTACAATTTTTTTCTGTCATCATAAATAACAGAGATTTTTGTGACCCCCAACTGTTTATGATTTCATTGAGGCTATCCCGTCATTTCAGCCCCAAAGACGTAGAAGTTTTAAATTCTAGGCTGCCAGATATCATAAACCCCTAAGCCCTCATAAAAGCAAAGCTGAAGACTCACTTGTTTGCTATTGCTTATGAGTCTCAAGTTGTGTTGTTGAGGTTTTATTGTTTTATGCGGGGGGCCTTTTTGTGTGGAGTTTGCATGTTCCCCCCTGTCTGCGTTGGTTTCTCCAGTTTTCTCCCACAGTCCAAAAACCTGGTTAATTAGACCTTAATTGGAATTCTTTAACCTGGCGACAGAATTGGCAGAATAGACAATGGATGACTGAATGAATGACTTTCTGTTACTCTTAATTATTCATGTACTGAACTTAGAGGCAAGGTGACTTGTAAATAAATGTATTATTGGCATATAAACATATATCTTTTTTACATAAATATATGTAAATACATATATATTTTTATATGTTTTTTCTTTTTTTTTCTTTTCTATTGTTGCTGCACCAGCACCCGAATTTCCCCTATGGGGATCAATAAAGTATGATCCTATCCATATATGTTATAAACATATGTATATATGTGTGTTTGTGTGTGTGTGTGTGTGTGTGTGTGTGTGTGTGTGTGTGTGTGTGTGTATATATATATATATATATATATATATATATATATATATATGTATGTGTATATATATATATATATATATATATAAACAAAAATTATATAAACTATAAACAAAAATTTGATCTAATACTAAGGTTTCAATCTGAACCCTGTATTATGTTAACAGATTGGCAGCCTGAAAGACGATGCTGTCATTGGTTGAGTGTGTGTGCGCGCGCATGTATGTGTGCGTTTATGTCTATGATTATTTGATGATCAAGGTTTGCCCACGAGCTGAAGGATAGCTTGTTTGTGTCAGACATATTTTCTGGTGGGCCGGACTTATTGTCGAGCCCTACTTGTTTTCACGAAATAACAGAACAATAAAGACAGCAGATTTCATTCCTCTACCACACTCTGTCTTGGAGAGAATTTGTGGACTTGAAAGAAGAACAAATAATCCTGCATGGGCCTATAAAGGCCATGTATGCACAGCAGCCCAGTAAATATTGACAAAGCCCTACGCTAAGCTGGGACCCTCAGTGTGATCTGTTCAAACAAGAGCTGAAACAGTTGCTTTCAGTCAGGAGGATTCCACATAGTCTCAGTGTGTCACAGTTCAAGTCACCTTTAGAAGTAAGTTATTGTCATTTCCAGAAAAAATCTGCTTGGACAACAGTTGCATCCCACCCACCAGCAGTTTCAACCTTCTTCGTTGACTTTGTCTTGTAGGAAAAGCCTCGTCGCCATTTTAATTTGCATGATTAATTAAATATGTTAATCAATCAGTAAGGTTTAAAAGTGGAATCAATCAACAATTCAGTCGGAGGTCAACTACGGTGACAATACGGTACCTTTTCTCTCATGTTGTCTGTGTGCTTGTTCTTAGATTTACTAAACAACAGCAATTACCCAATTAGCAGGCAGCACTGAGGTGGTAAAAGCTTCCAATTTATCAGGGGGAAACTTTGAGCTGAATCAAATCCATCCAACTATTATCGTCGAAAAAGAGGGAGGGGCAGGCATCGGGAGGGAGACCTGCTGTTTTGTGAACATCGTCATTTCTATACCAAAAATTAAATTACCATGTTGGCTTATTTTTTACGATAAAGGTGAAAACTATTGCTAAATTATTTAGAATTCTATCTATACCCTTTTCCTTCTCTCTTTGTGTCTTTCTTTGACTTTCCTTCCTTCTTTGCTTTCTTCTCAACTACCTATAGAAATAGATAGTCTACTGAATTTATAGTCGTGTCAGATATACTGTTATGATTACAATTCTTGATACTCGCCTGTGTGTGCCTTGTACAAAACGTGATTGAGTCAAATTTTATCAAAAATCTTTTAACTGTAATTTTACATTTGAGAAAAAAAGTCTCAGCTTCATACCCAAGTATTCAACTTTGGTATAAACATTTCTGTATTACTTTTGAAAACCATGACATTGTTGGTCAGTCAGAACTAAAGGACCCGATGGGGTTTACCATAACACATGTGGAAACTAACTTGTTCACTCTCATTTATTCTGATTCATAACTACTTATTAAAGTTGTTCCTGCTTTTCTTTTTGCTTTTTTTTTGTTGAAAGGTATGTTATTAGTTATAATGTGTTGGTTTTTTTCCTTCTCATTCCAGTCAATCTAACATCAATAACAACTTGTGTAAACTATACTTAATTGATATTGTGGAATTTTGTTGTCAGTTGGTTGACTTGGCGAAGAAATTTTAAATTTAATTTCCCATACACACACATATATGATAGAGAAACAACTGTTTATTTCCACTGCTAAAAAATGGTTTCAGATGGACAACCTTCCTGTGAAAGCATCTCAGTCTCTGACTCTGTCCCTTCACAACATCTTTGTTTGCACACAACTGACAAACATTGCAATAATTGATGACAGTGTTTGTTTTTGCAATGGTTGACAAGAACTCTGTGAAGTTGACTTTTCTCACTTTCTGCTCATCTTAATGCTTTACTTCACATCTTCTGAAAAGACAAGGCAGGTACTGGTGGACGGAAGGGGAAATACAAGCAGTGGCATCACTGTGATATCACAGCCATTGTGCTTCCCCCAAATGACATCACGGCTTCCCCTTTCACACTGACTGACATTACCTTTGCTTGTGGAACGACGGACATGAATCAATCTAACATATTTACATTTCTTGTCATTTTTCATGAATACCTGTCCCTATTTAAATAAAACAGAATAACGGTCACATTATATGAACCGATTACAGTCCTTGAGTGTGTGTTTTACTGTTCGGGGTTGGCTGTTGGCAGTGTGTGTGTCTGTTGGATGGGGGGTTGGAGGTTAGGGGAAGCTGTGATGTCACCACGGAACACAAACTCAGCAGTCACAGGGAATGAATACTTCACCGTGATTTCTCCTTTTTTATTTGTGTACAGTATTTTTTCTGCCTTGCAAGCGAAGGTTCTCATACTCTTATGTTTCATCCAAGGGGAGAGTTGTCCCCTCAGCAAACAGCATCATATGGAATATGAACCTGTGAACCAAACTGCAAAAAGGTTTTGGAAGAAAAATTCCCCCAAATGACAGAAATGGCACCAAAAAAACATATAGGTAGGCCAAACAGAAAGCAGATAATGCTTGTTCGATAACAAGATTGAATCTGGTTTTGCTTTCAGCAGATGGAAAGTATTGAAGGAGAGGATTGAAATGACAAGCAATGCTAAAATGGCCTGTATGCTTCTGGGCAGGTCGGCACTTCCTAGTGGTTTTCTCAGCATAGCATGAACAGGTCTTGTAGCTTTTTAATCACAATGCATTATTGCTGTCTAATGAAACTTTCACTACATATGATTCGACTCTGCTGTTGAAGGCATATGCAACATTTTTAACCTTAATTTTCTCTGATCCAAGGGCTTGTTGCAACAAAATTTAGAACACATTTTTCATGCTGGTGAAGTAATTGGTAGAAATAGTAGGGCCTTCATTCAACCTTTTCTGTCATGCTCACCCTTGTTTGATGCGCAACAAGTTAATTTCCACGTATTTTCACGTTTACATGTTAGGACAGTTAAGATACAAGTATTCCGACTTATTTTGCAAATGCTTGAGATGAAATAGCTTTTTCATTTTTTTATTTGGACAACAACCATGTCTAAAATTGTCAGTCCTGATGGGAGGTGGACGACAGGATCTGTTCAGTTTCCCTCCAACAGTGAATGATCAGAATTTGCCACGCATTATCAAAGTGCTCAACTTGGGACATTCAGACTTGGCATAGACTTACACTTTACCTGCCTGCTTAAATAGTTTAACACTTGATTTGCATCCACACAGCCTTGTAGTAGCTTTGTAACTCAAGTAACTCGGTTCTCGGTAGTTGAGGGGAAACTCCCAACCTGTGGTGTTCCTGTTAATTAGAGCACATTTGGATCAACAATTATAAATAGGGACTCGGATTTCTTTTGACTCTTTCACTCACTGTGTTGCCAGTAAATGAGGAGTTCGGCAATCATTATCGTGGCAACATCTAATTACAGCTGCCAAGTTATTTGCATCAACATCCTGGGACAGTATAAACTTGTGGGTGTGGTATTAACATCACAGCTGATTCTATGAAGTATTCATTCACACGTTCCAGGATTTGGGAGAAATATAATCTATGATTGCATTTATTTTATCACCTGCTGTCACTGTATTATGCCCTGTGTGTGGTGCCAGCCAAAATTCTCCCTTATCAGCGTAAATGTTACCCCCTATTTCACAGTGTTTCTGAGCGTGTGATGGACATACGCAAATTTTGGCTCATTTCAGACTGATTAGGTCGTAATTCAGAATGATAAGATAGACTGCCTGGTTTCCTGCTGCAATATCACAGCTTCCCCTTTCAACTTTCCCCTGTATTCATTCTATTTTCTTACAAATTTGAGATCAACCAATTTTGGGAAAGGGGTGCACAAGCGTCGCGCTATGAGGAAGCATGCGGTCTGTGATATCAATGGGACTCTGAAGGACACTGTCCTGCAGTGCAATAAAAACATCACAGAATCCATGCTACTGTCGTTAAAAGATCTCGATAATTCACAGTGACATCACAGATGATATGTTGTCTGAATGAATGGTAAGCTACATAATTCATATATTATATGCTGTTGCTTAGGTACACTGACAGCGTCGAGAGGAGCATGGCCTTGGCAGGCTATGGTAAAGGTCTGCCCCTTTCTAGAGTACAGTGTCCCTACCACCCAAATGCCATTTTGGTGGAGGACTACAGAGCAGGGGACATCATTTGCACTGAATGTGGTCTTGTTGTAGGTGACCGTGTGATTGATGTTGGCTCGGAGTGGAGAACGTTCTCCAATGAGAAAACTCTCAAAGATCCATCCAGAGTGGGAGACACTCAGAACCCACTGCTGAATGGGGGTGACCTCACCTCCATGATCAGCAAGGGAACCGATGCCGTAAGTTTTGATGAATTTGGTAACTCTAAGTATCAGAACAGGCGGATAATGAGCAGCTTTGACCGGGCAATCCTGAATGCCTCCAAAGAAATCTGCACCATGGCAGATCGTATCAACCTACCAAGGAGCATCATAGATAGAGCAAACAATTTATTCAAACAGGTCTATGAACAGAAGAGCCTTAAGGGGCGAGCAAATGATGCCATTGCCTCAGCCTGCCTCTACATTGCCTGTAGACAAGAGGGAGTACCAAGAACTTTCAAAGAGATCTGTGCTGTCTCCAGGATCTCCAAGAGGGAGATTGGCAGGTGCTTCAAACTGATCCTCAAGAAATTGGAGACAAGCGTGGACCTTATCACTACCGGAGACTTCATGTCCCGCTTCTGCTCAAGCCTTGGCTTGCCAATGCAAGTGCAAGTGGCTGCCACCTTTATTGCCAGGAAGGCCAAGGAGATGGACTTGGTTCCTGGAAGGAGCCCCATCTCAGTTGCTGCTGCAGCCATTTACATGGCTTCCCAGGCATCTACAGTGAAGAAAACCCAGAAAGAAATTGGAGATATTGCTGGTGTTGCAGATGTCACCATCAGACAGTCATACCGGCTAATCTACCCAAGAGCTGCAGAGCTTTTTCCTCCAGACTTCATATTTGACACACCTGTCGACAAACTCCCATAACCGGAGACACTCTACACATTCACAATAGTCATGTGTTGTACTTACAGGACTTTCTTTTTTTAATTGTAAGTATAGAGCTCTTTCAAAATGATATTACGGAAAGTGAGCTCACATCGCAACCGTACTTTTATTTGATTCGGCGAAGAACACAGATTCCTGATTTACGGCTATTTTTGTGTTAGTTTTGGACGGCCTGCTTGTCCGACATTTCGAGCCCGTCACCTGTATTAAGACACTGAGATGCTAAATGTGCCTTAATACAAATCATGAAATAATAAATGGAATTGGAGTAATTATTGTGCACCATGGCTGCTGAAACTGATTCACAGTCTATTCACAGCAAGGTATAATCCACAAAATTCTGCTTAGGGGCTGATAGATTACAAGACCCTATGAAGCTATTGTTCTTTGTGGACATGTTATAGTTTATCCTGCAGTTTGTCATGTTATTCGTATGAGTATTGATTTTTTAACCATGCGAAGAAATGCATACACAGCACATTTCATCATCAATAGTTTGAAAACCCATTACATAACAGATTATCATGACAACACAATCACACCAGCCGTACGATTGATTTGGTTGACTCAACCATAAAGAATAACATAGTGTGCGGAGGGAAAGTGAAATAGCCATGAAGTATACACGAACTAATGAGAGAGGAAGGATAAAGTAAAGGAAGGAAGGAAGCCATTTCTTTCATAGCTGAGAGGGAACGCATTCCACCGAGTGCAAATTGTCAACTTGGCCATGTGGAGTGTGAGAATGCTATCTGATAAAATGTTTTTGACGTCATTGAAATCAACAGATGATGGCCAGATGGATGCTGTCCAAATCAACAGAACAGGCTCTCTGATAGGGAAATGGCCAAAATGAGTTTTCTTTGTTGAGGCTAACGCTGACTGGCCCCCTCTGTGATGTTTACAATGTTGATTCTAATCAAAGCGCACATATCGCTCCAAACATCCCTCCGAGATGCCACTGTTTTCCGACCTCACATGCAACTGGATAATGTCAACACAAATTTCTTTCATGTTTTATCCTTCTCTGTGAAATGTAAACATGCCATGTGCACTGAGAAAATGAATGGGTGACTGTGGAAGCAGAAAAAAAACTTCTTGAGAAATCCTCATGAATCTACTTCAACTCATTTTATTCTGTCCCAGATAACAGTATATAATGTAAATTTCATCCTTCTGAAAAAGTTATTTAAGTTTATATTTTCCCAATTTTATAAGTCCTGCATCTATTTTGAATTTAATGGAATGGTGACATGGAGGTGTCACATCTAGATATCTACATGTGTGTAAATGTGTCCTGATTCAACGTTGAGTCGTCATGGGTGTTGAAATGACTCCATGCCAGCACTCTTTCCCTGATAGGTAACCAAAACCAGAGTGCCTTAAACAACGTTATGAAATAGGTATAGTATTCCTGGTAATTTGGCCTAATATGGATTCAGTGGAAATATCTCTGGCTCAGGGTGGTGGAAGACGAGGCTGATGTTAATTCCATTGCCCACTTATTTGGACTTAAAACACATCAGTGGCTAGCCATTATCTACAGTTTAGATAATGGTTAACCAACCCTGTACCATCCATGTAGATTCTACATAGGTGGTGTTCTGGACGGCCAAATTAGCAAAAGAAGTTAACAAAGTCCTCGTTTAACCCGAAAAAGACTGTGACACCAAAATAATGTTTCAGCCTTGTAACCAGTCCAAACCTTAAGCCTTGTGTATTCCAAACATTAGATATTCAATGTGCAAAAAATAATTGGAGCAACACTCTCAGTTGTCTCATGATACATTACATGTAGAACAGGTCTGGATAACACTCTTGGTTTATAATGATATACAGAAACCAAACATTCCCACATGAGGAACCACTTGGTGACAGTGGCAAGGAAAAACTGCCTTTTATGAAGCAGAAACCTTGGACAGATCCAAGCTCAATACAGTTGGCCTTCTGTCTGGAGCAGTTGGGGTAGAATGTGAAAGAGGTCTAACGGTTACTTGTTTCAAGCTGACATGACACAATAATAGATTTGATTTTCCTGGTGAGTGCCTGGCAGAAAGACTACCATGGATCAAGCCAGGATGTGTGCTGGAATATATACATTGAAAAGTAAATTAAGAGTTTTACTATCAAATCAGAAAATTAACATTTTTTTTCTCCAATATAAAGGGACAACTGAGCCTTCTCCTCAGCTCTCCTGAGCTCCTGTCTTGCTCTGAAGCCGTGACTAAAGGAATAATATTCTCTTACTTTAAAATTGTCTGACTTTTACTGCAGACACTTTATGTGACAAGCCAGTGCTTTACTCAGCAATGCCAGTGTTGTTCTGATAAATGAAAATATGCAGAAATATTTTTATCCCCTCAAAGCTTTGCCGTTTCAGACTGCTCTGTATGATGGTAATATGTTATACGATGATAATAATTTCACTACTTCCTGATTGAATACTGGCAACAGGTGACCCCTATGCAGTATGATGCCTGTCGTTGATGGAAAATTGGGAACAACTCTTTTTCTGGAAAACCTGTAGTTTCAAAAACACTAAACAAGCAAAATGTTGTTTTCGAACTTGCTCACCATGTCGGTGGATAGTTCTTTACATTCCATCATGCAGGAACTCTCTTTCCTCACAAACACGAAAGGACAAAGTGTCTCTACACGTGACGCTACAGTCGAAGCTTTGGGATTGTTCAGGGAGCAGATTTTAAATAAACAAAATTCACCACACTAAGGAAACATCCGTCACCACAGATATTGATAGACGCCTCGATCCTGTTCCTGTCAGCCGAAGCCCCACTCTTGCATGATATGTAGTTTTTGTTGTTTCCTTCAACGGGGAAGAATTCCATGCTTACAAAACAGGCAACCCCCCCCCCCCCCCCCCCCCCCAACAAAAAAAAAAAAAAAAAAAAAAAAAAAAAATCTTTCTTTCTTTTTTAGGGGTAAGAAGTG
>CAAKHD010024636.1:48856-80622 GCA_901007705.1 Fistularia tabacaria
AAAAAATGAGCACCCCCCCACCCCCCCCAACGAAAGCAAGGAAACAAACTAATTAATTAAAAATGCTGGCTTTCAGTTTAGTGGAGTTAGAATCTGGCCCTTAGGTAGGTGTATAGTCCCAATACAATTTGGAAAGCAAAATGATGGATCTATTGCTTCTACATTGGTTGACATGATTTGCATCATGTGAGGTTTGTTTTTTTGGTTGAGCCTTATTAATTTCCTTTATGAACAGTTAAAACATTGTAGGGAAATAAAGAGACACACTAACTTGAGAGGAAACAAGTTCATCCCACCATATATCAAAATATGGTTGTGGAAGTGGTTTGGTTATAGAGCAGCAAACAGCAAGACTTGATAAATCTAAACAGGGAAAATAAAAACATTGGAAAAGCATGTTTTTAAGTGATTCCCTTTGGATCTTTGTCTTCTGAGAAAGTAAGACTGAATCAACCATTTGTGAAATGACCACTCCTATATGGCTTCCAACGGGGTGTAGGAACACTGACCAAAAATGAATGGAATCCAGCGTAAAGTTTTACAAGATTTGGTGTAACACTTCATAGGTTACAGAGTGGAGAAAAATGGTGAGATGCAGAGGGGGCTACATTAACATCAAGTATTGTCGAACACTGAAACAGCCAAACGGCAATTATAATCTTGGCTTTACTTGCAGTTTCAATATTTCTCAGACATTCCAGATAAATAATTCAATAAATAATGCTCCAAGGGCAAGGTGCACACCACTTTAGAGCAAATCGTACCGTTTGGATTTGGTCTCTCTCTCTATATATACAGACTGTTGAAATACCTTAAAGATGATAAATGTGGATATATCTGTTTGTAGCACAAAAGTTATGCTCTATGTCCTCCGATTTAAAGAGCGATGGTGTAATAGTTTCAATAAAGACAAATCTACAGCCGTTTCTAAACCCACGCAAACAGAGAGATTTGTTTGAATAAAAGTTGTGTGTTCTTCATTTTCTTTCTGGGATTCTTGATCAAACACAAATCCAATGACATAATCACAAAGACTTGTGATCATGTTTTAATCCAAGACAACATGGGAAGTCACGGGTTTTGTCAAAGACCAGCCCGCCATGTTCCTGCCCATGTTTCTCTCTTCCATTTGTCCCCTTCCCTCATAGGTTTGGTGCTCCTTCACACAGGTGTGCTGTTACCAATCTCTCATCACTGGCCCTGGTTTACTCAAACTCCCTGCTTTCCAGTGTTCAGGGCGCGATTGTGATCAGCACATACTTTATGTTTGTCTCCAGTGTCATGTTGCCTCTTGGCTTCCCCTTGCCTGTCCCTTGCTCGACGACCTACTCTACACCCTCGATTTTGACTTGTTCCTGACTCCAAGTGGCTGTCCCCCTTGTGCCGCTCCTGTATTCTCAGCTAATCTCCATTGCTGGTTCTCTGAGCGAACCATGACAGGTTCATTAGATCGATTATAGTACTGTATCAATTGCAGAACAAGTGCACGCTTCTAAAATCTCACATTCAATGGCAGCGTTTCAATGTAATGTGAGATGACACACCACTGGCTGCCATTATATATCCTAGATACTATGACTAATTAAGAGACAGATGACCGTTGTAAAGGATCTCTAAAGTGCATCTTGCAACAGACTTAAAAACCAGATGATTTATTCGTCGACATATATAACTAGTGCAAATTACAAAGGCACGTAGTCCATAAGCCATGTTTGTGTATATAGGAGAGTAGTGTTACTGGAGTAGAGAAAATCAAGGAATCAAGGAAAGTAAGAAAAGGGATTGAGGGACGTGGGTTTCCATAGTTAATACTGTTGATGGTATAGGCTTTTCTGGACACCCAGAAGGGAGCCCAGAACAGCAAAGGTTTTAGGTCAGATTGCATAATTTCATGTAATCACAAATCCTTTTGTGAGCCATGGGGAAGACCACCAGGGAGTGTAGCATCATGCTGGCTTGGATCGTTTCATAATCATTGGTATTACGCCTCTCATTTAATCAGGGTACCTTCGTCAACTGACCCGGTGTGGGCAGAAAACTGCCCCCCGCCCCTGCAAATGACTGGGCCGGGGGTGTAGCTTTATCAGCAGGAGGTAAAGTTGAAGACGGGGGAAATGGATTGGAAGGGTGAGGGGAAACGGGAAACATTTAGCCTCATGCAAGATCACATTCCACTGTAATCGGGTGAGAGATTTGCTACAATAAACATTGAAAATGTGATTCCCCAAATTTTCTTTACATAAAAATTCAAAATAATGGAAAATTTATAAGCAGCACCCCAGTGTGCTTTAAGAGGTGATGGAATTCGATCAGTGGCACAGAGTAAAAATACAGTGAAGTTTTTCTTTATTCTGCTGTTAGACATCAACTGACAAAAGACTAAAAACCACAGTAATTTAAACAATAATATCCCACGGAAAACAATCATATAACAGTAATTTCTTTCCTATCATATTCAAACTTTCTACCTGGTTGCTGTGGCAAAACGCAGACGGGCATTTAGCCCATTTAGCCAGTTGTAAGGATGTTCCTATCAATGTGGGAACCGATCATAAAGGCTAACAGAACCTTTGAATAAAGTAGACTGTACGGGGCTGAAATGGTTTATAGGTGGAGCACAAAATGGTTGAGACAAAAACTCAAATATTTTGATTCCATACCAACAATGGCTGATGATGTACCATCAGAGCAGTGCATTACTGACACTGAAGAGTGAACAAGTAACACAACAGATAAGTGATTTGTGACTCATGCAGGAAAAAGAGCTAAAGAGATATTTCACACAAAAGTAGATGGTGTCCATATACCAGAACAGATCCAGGTGGCAGCACAATAGAATAATTTGCACAAAAAGTTGTAATCAGAAAAAAACAAAACGAAAAACTGACACAGCAAGGAATATAAAGCTGGTATGTGACAATAATGTCGAGCAGGGAAGAGGGACCCCTGTGGGTATGGGTCCCCATGGGGCAGTTTGGCCAGAAAACCTTGGATGTTTCATAGTGGCTTTGACCTACAGGGGCCCTGACAAACCAGAGCCTCTTGTACAAAACTGTTCTGTGAGGCCCACTGTGAAATATATGAAGTATATGGGGCCCAAAGTCTGCAGAACTTTCCACCAATCCATTTTGGAGACCTATGACACACAGCTTAGCCTTGGGTCATTCTTCCCCAACACTACAGGCTAAAAAGGGCCAGTGGAACCATCTCAGGCATAATAAAAAGACCAAAAAAAAATTGACATTTAAAGTCATTTTCTGAAGGTGACAAGCTTCCAGACAGAGATTGTTAGTTATGGCTTGTAAAAGGATGTTTTTGTGAGTTCAGAAGCTTCTCTAGGTACATCTGTGGCCTTTTTTCAACCCCTCCTGAGGAAGTGCTATTATGAGGTAGCCTGTTCAGGTTTTCCTCGATGCTTCCTTCAAGCTCCTTGACCAAACATTCATGAGTGCTTTGTATTTTATATTCTAAATATACCAAATGAGACACAACAAAGTCACTGCAAACCAATTCATGGGCTTTTTAAAGTGTTTATTAATGTAAAGTACAACTGTGACGTCTTCACAACAACTGAATAAACACTTTGACCCTGATGGGATATGATTAAAAGCTCCAGAAAATGATTGATCAAACTAATAATATAAGTTAACTAAATATAAAGAATGAATCATTATAATCCTTTTTTTTGCAGTAAGAAGACATCAAATCAGTGTACATTTCTTTTGCCTGGAAACAATACAATCATTTGGACTTAAAAAAAGAATAATATTTCTGGAGCTGTCTCACCACCGGTCATCCTTAACCGCTTTTCATATTTCTTTCAGTATGAAAACAGATCAGACCGAAAGCCTGCCAAGTATTAGTATGAAATGTCCAAATGTGATCAGCAACACAAGCAGTGTCTTGTGATTTAATTTATCTTAATGAAAATGACATGTGCCCCCATGTAAGAATCCAACGTATTTTCATCCAAGTTAAGGTTAGTTAAGAGTAAAAATTGGCACACAACTAAAACTAGATGAAACTTTATATTTCAGAAATAGCACAGCTTTGTAAAGTATGTTTAAAGCTTGAAAGAACTCTTAATTTGTTTTGTACACAAAGGGCCCAACATGCTCCACTCAATTACTGTACATAAAACCAGTGCAAGATCATTGTCATGCGTCATTGTGTTCTGGAGAGTGTCACCTCAGAGTGGGAGTTGCAGTCCACTCGAACCAGTGACCTAAGATTTTACTTAAGGATTAAATTGAGGAAAATTCGATGGAGAAAATTTCAAATTCTGTATGTATTGGTTCCTCAGAAAAGATTGCATTGAATTTAATTTAATTACTTTTGGAAATATTTTGAGATCAATCACAGAATCATGAAGGTGGGCTTTCATTGATTTATCTATTTATTCTTAAATATGAATATCATTGATTTGTCATTTGCATAAATTAAAGTAATGGTAACTTCATCATTTATGGTAAGACCGTGAGACAATTTAGATACAATTCTATTAAAAAGGCTATCTTTGCTATTGGCTTGGGTTGAATTCAAATCCCCTCTAAGCATGACCAAAGAAAATGCACCAGAAAAGATTTTCCTGAAACTCAGTATTGTGTTAGGGCAGTAGAAAGAAACCATTACAGTTCATATTCAGGTTATTTTTTACACATCAATAATTCTATGAAGAAATACTAAATGGTTCTTTGTAATAGAAAAAAAAAGATAGACTGTGATATCATCTATTAAGGTGTAGAAATTGCATTTGGCTTTGGTCGAGGTACGTGGCCTCCGATTGAACTTGCAGGTTGACCATGCTCCAAGTCAAGTCACCAAACTTCACTATGTAGAGCTTTAAATTAAGTAAATGGGATATTTACTGATAAAAAAAATCTAGTTTAAACTTTTATACAGATGTCAAATTTCAACTTTTAGCTGTTTATTTAATATGAGTGAGCCGATTCAATAGTCTTCAATAAACAAGTTTCTCTTGCAGTATGCTGACAAGATGCAGCAGGAGTCATTGGGTGGCAGATTAGAAATTTGGTTTGTTTGGTGGCAGCTGGATCCAAAATAGAAAAAATAACACCAGTAGCTTAATTTCAGAGGGCCAGAGATATGTATATATATATACTGTATATATATATATATATATATATATATATATATATAATATTAGCCTGTGTCCTTGTTTTTTTTGTTTCCTTCCAGGTGTGCTCCAAAGGCTTGCATCATTATTGCTTCCCACCTCCGAACAGAACACAAGGACTGTCAACCTGAAATGCAAAAGCAGCTTCCCTACCCTACCAGTGCATGACAATGCAGTGTTTAGGGCATTTCCACACCTGACTTTTTTCAATATATTGTTTCCACCTTCATGAGAAGGTACATTTGGGCAACACAGATATCAAACCTGGTGTGGGCTTACATAAGAGGAGATAGCTAATCTATTCAGCTATGTGTTGGTCTGTAAATTCAATGTGCTGTGGTTCATCATTATACAAGTGTGATCAACCTCGGTTCAATCCCGGAATTGATTAAGCAACTTTAAGCGAAACCAACTCAGCATAAGAAAAATGTATTAAATTCTCAGTACAATCTAATTTTTTTCTTTTTGAGCACCTGAAGATGATAGATGTTGCTTCGAAGTGCATTGGATTATGCGATTTTGTTCTGATCATTTGTCTAAATATCTGGATCAAATGATGCCCAATAAAGTCCAATTTTGATAAGGTTTGTTATCTAGGAAGATAAACAGTCCAATGCCCCTTGGATGCAGATTTATATTACACATGATAGACCAGTGTTCCAAGGGTGAAATGTCCCCGAGGGCCATTCCCTGACTTAGTCTCATGTCTGTAAACAGAGTATTGAACTGGGGAACATGGGACATCGCGAACACTAGCAAGACCATACATAGTCTGTGTTCTTCATTCGCCAAAGATCAGTGACAAGAGCAGCAGCTCCCACTTGTTTTTTGTTGATACAATTTGGTTCACTTCATACATTCTCCATGTGAAACCACACAGAGCTAATCCATTGAATGTGAAAACACTCTCCAAAGCTCCTTCTGCCGTCAGTCAATTAGAATCTCAATTGCCACCAATCTAAATACATTGTTTATATAAAAACACATAAGAAACTCTATAAAATTCTCAAATAATACTGTGGCCAAAAATTTCTAACCTTACAATCCTTACCCTTTGTATGGAGGAAAATCCAAGTGGTGATGTGTGACTGCTACAATTGTCCTGAGTTAAATTGAGTCAAAACATTGGAGGATACAAACACACATTTCATTTTTAAAAGTTAGGCTTTCCTTGCAGCCACTGTGAGTCTTTGGCCACTATCAAATTTGTGAGTAGGTCGCCACTGCTTCTGATCAAGCAGCTGAGAAGTTTGATCTGATGGAATCCTCTCGTAGCTGACGGTGCTTCCCAGTGTCACAATCCTCGGTGTGTGTACGGCGCTCGATGGTGATCCTGTAGTTTTTTCTGCGGCAGAATAAATCAAATTAAATAGCACACCTTGTTTCTCAACTTTATTTTCAGAGGACCAAAAAAAATGATGCTATTTTGCTTTTTTTAAAGTTTCAAAACACATGGGTTTTCTATGATGTATCAACAAAAATACATAAAATATGTTGAAGGAAGCCCCAGAGTGACACTGAAAGAATCTGATGAGTCAATATGACAAATGATGCCTCAGTCCATGTTAGCGAATTGTTACCTGAAAATGTAAAACGCTATAAGCATTGCAGTTCCCAGAACAGCTCCCACTATGACTCCAGTCAGTGCAGACACTCCCAGTCCACCTATTTGGGAAAAACAAAACAAAACAAAAACTAACTAGACTGCAGGTTTCATGTAACAGACTAAATAGAGCATTGCAGCATAGGGGACGTGTTCATTTACATGACTTGTCTGGTATCTCTGTGTGGGTTATATGCGTTTCCTTCAGCATGAAATGTTCAGCCTTGAAGGATGGCAGCAGCTGGAAAGTGTCATTTACGCCAAAGTAGTTGGCCACCACCTGAGGAAAATTAGATGGAGAGGGATGTAGTAGCATCACCAAACACAACTGCGGAAAATGTTAATATGCTGTAAGGATGATAAAGGATCCTCATGCTAGATATTTGTAACTTAGGTTGAGCAACCAGCATCAAGTATGGAAGGTATTTCATCATGGTCCGCACAATACTTTTTATCACACTATGCATATGAAAACATTTTCCTGACAATGTATTTAATAAACACTACACTATAATTTGATTATGTGAGAACAATTTAATGTCATCCGCTCAAAATGTTTGATTCAGTACTTCCATCAGGATTTCTTATTGCAAATACACAAAACAGAGAAATAATTCAGTTTAATGATGATTTGTTTCAACAGGGTATAATAAGTCAGAATTGTTTTGCCATGACTTATCTTAATTTTAAATGTTATTCTAATGCATGAAGTCCTTAAACATGAATCCATCCCTCATTTTTACCATGTACTAGCCTGTAAGTGGATCAGTTGTTTTAGTGTGCCTTAACCCCATTTGCCCTGGGTACATCAGTTTAAAAACAATGTGACATTAACCAAGGTGTTTAATCCATTGCTGCAAAGTAACTTTTACATGGTTCTTAAGTTTGCATAAACTCAGGCGACAATGGCAGGTTTCTACTATGTATAAAATATTTCCAAAAGGTTGATGAAGTCAAACTAACCTGTTGCAGCTAAGGGTCTGAATACTGCAATACTGTAAATTTTTGTACCGCGGTTTCGGTTAGAAATTACCGCCAAGGTGTATTGGTTTTGTGAGTGCAGAAAACACAATACACAAAATCATACCAAGGCCCTGTAGTCATGGTGACAGACAAACTACAGCTCCAAGCATTTAATTCTGATGACCACATCAGTCTAAGATATGGCATGCAGCTGGTTGTGCATCAACCATGCTTACTTAGTTGAGATGGCAACAACCGAATCAGACCATTAGTATTGCAAGGAGGACAGTGGATGTGGGTCAGCCAACTTGGCATTTCAATGGCCCCCTGGCAAACAATTCAAACTGAGCCAAGCAAAAACAAAACTCCACACATTATTTATAACAGCAGATGCCAAACTCTATTAGCAAACAAATGTATGCTAAAGAGCCCTATTATCCACTTCCTGTTTGATTATAATTGAGCCAAAAAGAAATACTGGTCCTGTTACAAAAACTTTTTTTACCCAGTGAAGGCAGTTCATTCATTAATTTTCTACATTGCAGGTGGGTGGGGGGTGGGAAACACTACACAAGCTGATCACAGGGCCGCAAAAGGAGATGTACACAATTCAGAGTTTCAAATTAACCTATAAGTGAACCCACGCAGGCGAAGAGAATATGTAAGCATGTGCCAAGCTTTAAAGGATGTGATCCTTTCTGGCGTGAGGCAACAGTGTTAACCACTACACCACTTTGCAACCCAGCCTCTTATAGAGGCCAAATTCTATGTAGTGCTGAAAAGTGCAAATGCCAATACAAATACATCACTTTTTAAGGACAGGCTCTTCTCTACAATCATTTAAGAGATACTTTTTGTAATTCTATTTTGGGAATTTTCATTTTTCCTGACTAGGTCACGTTCAAGTCTGATCTCTCCAGTGGGTTGGCCTCAGCAGAATGATTGTTCCTAGTCTACTGATGACCTGAGATCACCCGAAGGTTTTGATAGCTTAGTAAGGACTGTACATAAGCAAAAGGGATAAGGGTTTGCATCACATCAATCTGGCACGTCCCAAGTTGAGTGTGCTTCGGTTTTCGGGGATGGAGATCTCTAATGGTGTTGTGCAGAACAGTGCATCAGAGTATCAAGACTTCTTTAAGTCAATGAGTAGTTTCTGGAGTGGCGCACTGCCAAGTGGTATCACCAATTGCTTAATGTGGATGAGCTAGGAACATCGATTCCAAGTGGTCCATGTTCACAGCAATCCTGTGCGGTTCGTTGAGGATCATCAGAACTTTTTGAGGTGACGCCCTAAGAATCGGGTTAATGAGGATGACATGGTGTGGGGGCCGTTCGGGCATTGCTAGGCCATTGTTAGGCCAGGAATTTCCCCCGAATTGGAGACAAGAACAAGGGGACAACAAGTACAGCAACTTCACTGGTGGCGATCATAAAAACCTGGATGTGGGAGAGCTTGAGGAGGGCTTTCTGATGCCCTCAAGGATGCTCTGATAAAGATTCAGACAATTCAGGAAAGGAAAGCATGGCCTCAACTGAGGGAGGAGAGGCCTGTTGATCTCGACAAAGGAGACTGTCAGATGGTGATGGAGCACTTTAGCTAACATCTAAATCTGAGTGACATGTTCTCCATGAAGAGGAAAGTGAAAGTTCATATGGTCATTAAGACGCTCCCCAGAGCCAAGGCACCAGATGTGAATGAGATTCATCTGGACATGCTGAAGGCTCTGGACATTATGGGGTGGTTCTGGCTGACATGCATCTCTTAGGTTACATGGAGGTTGTGGACAGTGTCTATGGAGGGACAACCCAGGTTGGTGAAGAAGAGAGATTCTGCCTCTATCAAAGAACAATTGATTGGATCTTCACTCACTGTGGGCTCCTGGAGGGTTTGTGGGAGATCACTCAACCTCTCTACCTTCACTTTGTGGACCTGTACTGTGTGTTCCACTGCATGCCATGGGATGTTTTGCGGGGGTTGTAGCAGGAGTATGAAGTACTGGAGTCATTAATATGAACTGTGCGATCTCTCTACAAGTGCTGCTCGAGCTGTGTTTGCTTTCTTGGTAAAAAATCAAACAGATTTCAAGAGCCTGCCCTTTGTCACTGATTCTGTTCATGTTGTTCATGGATAGGGTGTTTAGGTGCAGTTCGTGGGGAAGGTTGTCCATGTGGAGTTGACCTCACAATTAATTCTAAGCTGCTTTTGAAGGTGATGTCATTTTATGATTTCTCATCGCAAAACAACCTCCAGGAGTGTTTTACTGCAAATGAATTCATGAACTTGCTTGTGTGTAAATCTGCTTTGAGCCCTGTGGACAATTCAGAAAATGCTGAAAATAATTTGAGCCTATATGTCTGGATGAGGCTTTTTTGTCTCCCTAGAAACCCCCAGAGTATGTCCCTGGGCAAAGAGGCACTACGGTCAATTCATTCAACTCGCTTCCCCTGCAATCAAGCCCCAGAAGATTTGTGGAAGAATGAATGATGATCCGAATGAATGGAATTGGCTGGATGTGGGCCTGAAGCAGCCGCTTCAGGCTGGACACAAGATCTGGTGCATATTTTTTACTGACACTCAAAGTCTGTTCTCATCTCCTCAATCACTGCATGTGTGCTTACAGTATGTGTGGAGAGAATTTGAAAATACCATAATCAGATTGCTAAACTAAGTATCACTCTGAGGGGAGAGTCATCTCTGAGAGCGCAAACAAAGAAACAATGCTAGCAGCCATGGTAACAATCTATTTTTACATTTCAAAAGGGTAGTCAAACTCCTCTTCCTTGTGCTCACTGCAAAGAAATCACAAAAGCTATATAAGTTGCTCTTGTCTTCCCAGACCATGGCTTCATTTGGTCCTTTAAGATTAAATCCTCATCAAAATGCAAGAAAAAATGTGAGGATGGATTATAAGTTTCAGTCATATATAGGGATCGAGGCAAATTGTTGTCGTTACTTGATCAACAAAGCCAACATACTATCCGCTTTGAAAACCAACAGCGATCAGATACAATTTCTTCATGCATATTTTACACAGGAGAACTTCAATAAGCCTTGAAGATAACTAAAATTACAAAATGGTCCATCAAAAGGAAAGTAACTAATCCAAGCTTCATCACTGGTCTGATTTGAGACCGAATTGTTGGATAGACAGATTTGAAACTTATCTATGACATTCCAGTACTTAACTTTATGAAGGGGTGAGAAAAGAAAGGACTTTCTGGATACAATTTTATACGTTTGTGAAATTCAACACTTAAGGCCATATTTTGAGAAAATGTTACAACCCAGCGTTGACTGTAGTAGCTGTGAAAAGCATGTGGCAGAGTTGGAATCGAGCTTCTTACCTCATAAGTTCCAGCGTCAGTATTCGTCATGGCCATCAAAGAGAAATCTCCGTTTCTGTCACCATTGACGTCCATGGATACCTGGCCAGCAATTCCTGTTCATCGTTACAACATTGATAACTTGCTTTATCTACATGTCACAGTCTAGAGAATGCACACAAGAGAATATTGCAATATATGCTTCTAACTCTCTCATACACACAAATAAAAGTCCAAATCCAGGGACTTGTCCTGGATTAATCATAAAATGGTTGTGGCAGTCATTTTTGAAATGAATGTCAACTGTGATAATTACCTTCAAATGTTCTGTTCCACATTTGAGTGGTAATTTCTGACCCATTCTTCTTATTGTATCCATTCTTCATCACTTCATGCAAGGCGATGGCATACAGCAACATTGCATCATGGAATCCCTCAACAAACATGTTCACCTGAAATGCAACAGGATGTAGAAAATAACTATACAACATGAATCAAAAATCTTTTAAGGAAGGGCCTCTATTTTATAGAATTATTTTAATTATCAGCCAAGAACAAACATTTGCTTCTAATGTGTCACAGTAATGTTACTGCAACACATATTGTATCATATCCCATAATACGGTAGTCTCACTACACTTGAGTAACCTTACCATATTGCCCTTTCAAATAATTCATTTTTATTAGGATTCGTAAATATCGGTTATTTATACTTTGGCGAAGTTATTTCCATTACTGTTCTTTCTAGAGAATTAAGTAGTTAAGTAGACAGGCTTGCACCTGGCTATGTAACTCAAGATGAATTGAGAGTTTTAATTTTTGGATGTGTAATAAAATGTGATCTTGCTATCGTCATGTAAGTATGTATGTATGTATGTATGTATGTATGTATGTATGTATGTATGTATGTATGTATGTATGTATGTATGTATGTATGTATGTATGTATGTATGTATGTATGTATGTATCTATGTATGTATGTATGTATGTACGTAGCGACATATTGCTGCGTAAAATTTTCTGTTAACTGTTAGCAGTTAGTATTGACTTCCACTTTCTGTGTTGCGTAGATATTTCCATCTGACATTGTTTGTATGCAGTTGGAAAAATGGTTATAAGGTCTATCCATAATAAAGAAACTTATTCTAATCCTCAAATGTACTTTTTATGTGACATGACATTGTTCAGGACACGAGAAATCTGTTCGGTGACAGAAAAAAAGCATGATGTAAAAATAAAAAGTATATTAACGTATCAATAATAACCAGCATTTATGGTACATCATGATTGTTTTGCCATTTGTAGGCCAAACAAACACTACCTAAATTACACGTTTAGAATGATTGACTTAAGTGAGTAAAATGCCAGGAAGACACAGATGTACATACACTCCCACAGTCTTTGCAGTTGTCGAAACCAATTTTTTCACTGGACTTCTTCATTTCCAGGGAAAAGTTTTCAAATTCAGGCTTGACAGTCCTGAGCAGAGTCACGGTGTTCAGGGAGGCGTAGGCTTCTCTTGCTTCGTTGTCATATTTGTCCCCTCTTTTCCACGAGCCATTGCCTAAAATAGAATTTAAGAGGAACTTTGTAAGCATCAATATTCTAATAAAAAATTCCATTCTTGAAGCCTCATTTCAAGCTTCGTTATATACTGGTGGCATCCACACCACGGATTAGAGTCCATTACCGACCCCAATTATTTAGAACCAGAAAACAAGAAATCCAGACCTTGGTTTAAATACACTAAAATGATCCTTCATGCAAGTTCAAGCAAAACATTGCGCTTCTCATTTTCTAATCCACTGAGCCTGACCAAAGAATTGTAGTGTGCCACAGTCAGAAAGAAAGCAAATATCGAACCATAACGTTTATCATTCGTCAGTTCACTTTACCATAGGAGGAGGAATTGAAGAGTTCAATGTTGAAAAACATATGACTGCCATTTGTGAGCCGTAGTCTATGCACACCCAGCATGATCTCTCGGATTTTGTCTGCTCCCAAGCACATGATTACCACTGAAAGAAAATGACAGACAAATTTAATCAGTCAGGATTCGTAATTTACAAGAATAAAACAAACAAACTTTACCATGGAGGAACATTTTGATAAAAGATTTGGTCAGTTCAGAGCAGAAACAACATGCATCCCAACTAACAACCGAAACCTTGCTCAATGTTTCTCAGCCGGCTTATGCTGTCAGTAATGATGGAGTGATTTTATTAAACACAGAAACTTGAAATTTGTTACACAAATAAATAAAACAGAATATCACACTTTTCACATACTATTCACCCCGTTACCCTCCCACTTGATTAAAATGGATGTTAATGTTAAAAACTTCTAAATTTAAGAATTTATCTCAGTAAAAGACTGAGATAAAGAAAGGAAATTGCTGATTGCAAATCCCCATTTCACTTGTCTCCACTGAGAACTTAGAGTAGCCGGTAAAATCGTTATATATGTGCAAAGACACATTTAAGAAACGGCATAATTTGATTTGAAAATTTGTTGCAAGAGACAGATCCACATCTGTAATGCTCTCATCCCATATGTTTTTTGTGGTGGTTGTATGAGTTTACAATAGTCATTTTGTGATGTGCTTGACCGTATTTCAACCATGCTTCTTGCTTGACCCATGACTGTGCAGTTTTTTGGGGACAAAAAAAAAACCCTTCATACTGCAGCCATCACTCTTACCCTTGTACTTGAATTTTTTAGTTTCATATGAATGTTTTTTGTGGTTCATTACACATTCAACAATTCGCATACATGAATACACAATAAGCAGATCTGACTGATGTACAGTGGATACACAAAGTATTCAGACCCCTTTAAATTTGACGTGGTTTCATTGAACCATTTGCTAAAAATCAAAAAGTTCATTTTATTCCTCATTAATGTACACTCAGCACCCCATCTTGACAGAAAAAAAATCAAATGTAGAAACTTTTTCGAATTTATTAAAGAAGAAAAACTGAAATATCACATGTTCATAAGTATTCTGACCCTTTGCTCAGTATTGAGTAGATTTCCAGGTCTCTCCAGGCTGTGCCGGTCAACAATGGTCACAGAATTGTTCTGAAGCCACCTCTTTGTTATTTTAGCTGTGTCCTAAGGGTATTTGTCTTGTTGGAAGGTGAACCTTCGGCCCAGTCTTAGTTCCTGAGCACTCTGGAAGAGGTTTTCTTCCAGGATATCTCCTAACTTGGCCACATTCATCTTTCCTTCAATTGCAACCAGTCGTCCTGTCCCTGCAGCTGAAAAGCAGTGCCTGGTTTTCTCCACACATACCGCTTCTAATTAACACCAAAATCTTCAGTCTTGGGTCTCATCAGACCAGAGAATCTTATTTCTCATGGTCGGAGTCCTTCATGGGGGATTTTTTTGGCAAACTCTATGCGGGTTTTAATATGTTTTGCACTGAGGAGAGGTATCTGTTAGGCCACTCTGCCATAAAGCCCAGACTGGTGGAAGGCTGCAGTGATAATTGACTTTGTGGAACTTTCTCCCATCTCCCTACTGCATCACTGGAGCTCAGCCACAATGATCTTTGGGTTCTTCTTTACCTCTCTCACCAAGGCTCTTCTCCCATGATTGCTCAGTTTAGCTGGACGGCCAAGTCTAGGAAGAGTTCTGGTCATCCGAAACTTCTTCCATTTAAGGATTATGGAGGCCGCTGAGCTCTTAGGAACCTTGAGTGCTGCAGAAAGTCTTTTGCAACCATGGCCAGAGCTGTGCCTTGCCACAATTCTGTTTCTGAGCTCCTTAGGCAGTGTCCTCTACCTAATGATTCTCATTTGCTCTGACATACGCTGTAAGGTCTTATATAGACAGGTGTGTGCCTTTCCTAACCAAGGCGAATCACTTTAGTTGAACAGAGCTGGACTCCAATGAAGGAGCAGAACCATCTCAAGGAGGATCAGAAGAAATGGACAGCATGGGAGTTAAATATGAGCGTCACACCAAAGGGTCTGAATACTTATGACCCTGTGATATTTCAGTTTTCCTTTTTGAATGAATTTGCAAAAATTTCGACATTCCCGTTTTTTTCTGTCAGGATGGGATGCCGAGTGTACATTAATGAGAAATAAAATGAACCTTTTTTGATTTTAGCAAATGGCTGCAATGAAACAAAGAGCGAAAAAAATGTAAGGGTTCTGAATACTTTCCGTGCCCACTGTATTAGTCCATTGCAATGTAAATCTATTTAGAACTGCAAAAGAAAAAGGCACTCTAATGAAATCTGCTGGACATTGCCTTATTGCAGTCTCCCCTATCAAATGGATATCTTATTTTGTTACACGTTAATGTCCCAGCCTGCGATCATGAAAGGATTTCTATTTGTATTCAATTCTACAGATTTATACGTGTCAAGGTCAATTACTACCCTTCTCACTAAGCCTTAAAATGTGTTTCCGCTTCCTGATGGTAACTGCAAAAATCAGCGCTTCTCTTTGGTTGTCTTCTCAAAAATACAATAAAACCCAAAATGCAGCTTCAAGAATAGATTCATTCTAAGAGCCATTCAAAAAGCCTGTGAATTTGCAATTAAGATACATGTTTTTTACATTACTTCCTTTCTTTGACCCATCAGTCTTTTTTATTTCTTGTTTCACACAAAGATATTTTGTGGGTAGGACATATGTTTAAACACTGGGGAAGTCGAATGTTGGTCCTCTAAACCAAACCATCCTTTTTAAATTTAACCAAAGCTGACCATGACCATGTCTTGGTCTTGTAAGGAGATGCTATGTGAGTCGCATCACAATTATTCTTGCATGTCGTGATGGTAATCTTTGGCAGGTCACCTATTCTGTCATTTAGGTATGAGGATGTGTTGAATTAATCAACAAATATTTGAAGTTTCAAAGGCACATCAGAATCTGATAAGACTTTGCTATGGTCTGGTGCTGTTTGAACACAAGTGAGCCTCCTTAGCGGGTAATCCTGGATCTGAGGTGCGTCTGTCTCCAATTAGACCCCTTAGAAGTGAATCAGCCGGAAGATGGAATTCCATAGAGCAGGTTGCGAATACCAGATGTTAGTAAAAGCACATTTAACTTGAATAAACAGAAACAAATGAAGGCACTCGACCCTCTTGATGGAAAAATCCCTTTTTTTCATTTGCAAGTTTAATCCTGTAATCAGACACCAACTCTTTGAAGTAAGCGATATGCCATTGTACATCTTTTAGTCATCGTCTCTTTCAGCTCGCTGAAGAAGTAAATGCATTTTATCTAATTTCTCAAACATTGGGCAACTTGGTTGGTTGGGCTCTTCATATTGATCAAAACCTCCTACCAAACAGTAAATCCTTTATTACTCACTTGGAGTTTCAGACAGCCCCTGTGCCATAGATTCTTACTGTACATTCAAGTGCATTGCAGATGATAATGGCTTCATTCAATTCATTATCTCTGTTGATTTAGACAATGACGCCGACAACCTACCTTACACGTAGGCCCTGACAGACAGAACAGACTTTCTGAATTAATTATTGCAGGCCTGGATGGAAGTAGATAAGATAATACTTCATTGATCCCCATAGGGGAAATTCGTAAATTGCATCTGTTTTACGAGGAGATACACTGCTACTGTTTTGTGTAGCTTTCAGCCTGTCGCCTACAATGGGGACTTACACGTCCTTCTTCACACAGAAATATATGAAAGCTCTAATTAGAGGACACTGAAGCAGGCTAATGAAAGTGTCTCTGTTTCCATAGTGCTTTTCTGAGCGCCAGACTCTGTAAAAGAGCTGTTGCCAATAGAGAATTAAGAGTAATTCAACTTGCCCCTCTGCCAGCCTACAATAGACTTTACTACATCAGGGCATTTCATACTGACTGTCTTTTAGGCTCTGTAGGATTCAGAATTGCCGAAACAAAAGACATCAAATTAACAGCGTGTATTCAAAACTATAATATACGTAATGAGATACCATACTTAATCTGATCTTAATCTTAGATGGTGCTGGAAGATGGCAGCCTGTTGCAGCAGCTCAACTGTTACTGTAACACACGAATTTCCCCTTGGGGATCAATAAAGCATTCATTCATTCATTCATTCATCTGACATAGGTCACTACAGAATGGCAACATCCAGCTACTGAGGACCCTTGCTACGCACATTTAGTTACATTCCAACGGTTATTCATGACAGAGATTATATAGATGTTTGTTGATTTTGGGGGGGGGGGGAGTCCCTGCTTGATAGACCGTTGATTATTACAAATAATTATGAAGTTACTAAAAATTAAAATGAATACAATTTTCGGATGCTTGGATATGTTTTGAAAGGAAATTTGAAGACCTTATAAACTGTTAATTGACCTGCAGGTTTTGTTGTGTTTAAAGTTTCTAGTAATGTCACAACATTTTGCTGCAACACTGGAGGTGTCTGCCTCACATCCCTGGGATTGAGCTGCCACCTTACTGTGGTGGAGGGGTTTGCGCGTCCCAGTGATTGTGGGAGCTATGTTGTCGGGGGCTTCATGCCCCTGGAAGGGTCACCCAAGGCAAACAGATCCCTCGTGAGGGACCAGACAAAGCGCGGCTCAGAAGACCCCCATTAAGAATTACATGATTGAACCCAGTTTTCCCCTCCCTGAAGCGAGGCCCAGGGGCGGGGTTCGATTGGGAGCATCTGGTGGCCAGGCCTGTATCCATGGGGCTCTGCTGGGCACAGCCCGAATG
Organism: Fistularia tabacaria; assembly: GCA_901007705.1. Lineage (NCBI taxonomy): Eukaryota > Metazoa > Chordata > Actinopteri > Syngnathiformes > Fistulariidae > Fistularia > Fistularia tabacaria. The sequence goes on from CAAKHD010024636.1 coordinate 66,582, forward strand.
GATGACATGCCCCCCCAGTGCGACTTGGAAGGGCGTTATCGGGTGGAACGCCCCCCCCCCCCCCACCTGAACCCAAGCAGTGTTTTGTAATTGGACTTCTGTGCTTGTTACGGATTGTCCATAACAGTGTCCTTATGTGCACTTGGCACCAACGCATCTTAGGCCATGGTTCTTCAATCGACCTTGTGGTCATGTCATTGGACTTGCATCCGCATGACCTGGACACTTGGGTGAAGAGAGGGGCTGAGCTTTCAACTGATCACCACCTGGTGGTGAGTTGGCAGAGGCAGGTGACAGGTACCAGCAGGCCAAGCAGCATGCAGCTTTGATGGTCGCTGAGGCACAAACTCAGGCGTGGGAGGAGTTTGGGGAGACCATGGAGAATGACTTCCGATGGGTTCCAAGGAGCCGGCTCAGGATAGGGAAGCAGTGCTCTGTCAACACTGTGTACAGTGGGAGCAGGTTCTTGCTGACCTCATTTCCAGATGTTGTAGATCGGTGGCATGAATACTCCTAAGACCTCTTCAATCCTGTCGAAACACCTTCCAATGAGGAAGCAGAGCCGGGGACTCTGGAGAGGACCCGTCTATTTCTGGGGCTGAAGTTGCTGAAGCTGTCAAAAACCTCTTCAGTAGCGGGGCCCTAGGGGTGGATGAGGTCCACCCTGGGTTCCTCAAGGCTCTGGATGCTGTTGGGCTGTCCTGGCTGACACACCTCTGCAGTATTGCGTGGACATCAGGGACAGTGCCGCTGAACTGGCAGACCGGGATGGTGATCCCCCTTTTTAAAAAGGGGGAAAGGAGGATGTGCTCCAACTATCGGGGGATCACACTCCTCAGCCTCCCTGGTAAGGTCTATTCAGAAGGCATTCGACCGTGTCATGGGCAATCCTGTGGGGGGTGCTCCAGAAATATGGGATACCGAACCCCGTTATACGGGCTGTTCAGTCCCTGTATGACCGGTGTCAGAGCTTGGTCCGTATTGCTGGTTTTAAGTCGGACCTGTTTCCGGTGAGAGTTGGACTCCGCCAGGGCTACCCTTTGTCACTGATTCTGTTCATAACTTTTATGGACAGAATCTCAAGGTGCAGCCGGGGCGTCGATCTGGTTTGGTGGCCACAGAATCGAGTCTTTACTTTTTGCGGATGATGTGGTTCTGTTGGCTTCATCAGGCCATGATCTCCAGCTCTCATTGGAGCGGTTCACAGCCGAATGTGAAGTGGCCGGGATGAGGATCAGCACCTCCAAATCCGAGACCATGGTGCTCAACCGGAAACAGGTTGAGTGCCCATTCTGGGTCGGGGAAGAGGTCCTGCACCAGGGGGAGCACTTGAATTATCTCAGGGTCTTGTTCACGAGTAAGGGAAGGATGGAGCAGGAGATCGACAGGCGGATCGCTGCAGCGTCTACAGTGTTGTGTACTCTGTATTTGTCTGCAGGGTGGCTGGACTCTCCGTTAGAGATAAAGTGAGAAGTTGGGCCATCCAGGAGGAGCTCAGAGTAGAGTAGCAGTTCCTCCACATGGAGAGGAGTCAGATAAGGTGGCTCGGGCATCCGGTCAGGATGCCTCCTGGACGCCTCGCAGGGGGAGGTATTCCAGGCATGTCCATCCCGGAGGAGGCCACTGGGAAGACCCAGGACATGCTGGAGAGACTATGTCTCTAGGCTGGCCTGGGAGCGCATTGAGGTCCCCCCAGAGGAGCTGGACCATGTGGCTGGGGAGATGGAAGTCTGGGCCTCCCTGCTCCGGCTGCTGCCCCCATGACCCGACTTCGGATAAGCGGTGAAAGATGGATGGATGGATGGATGGATGGATGGATGGATGGATGGATGGATGGATGGATAAATTACACATTAAAATGACTTTAACTTTGACTCCAATGACTCCAACTTTCAATCATTATGTATTCGAGAGCTGACCAGTTATCTGGTAGCATCAAGCTTCTCGATGATTAAGATGTTGAGGTTTAGTGACACCAGTGACACAAAAAAACATAGATAAATAAATAGAAAAAAGCATTTCTTGCAGCCAAACATCCTTTCAATGTATTTCTGTCTTGGCTGATTGGCTCTGATCGCACCGAAGTGACATAGTATAACAAAAAAAAAAAAGCTGGATCAAATTGAAAAGTATTTTTGACAAATATGTTCAAGGTATAGCCAAATCATTGTCATGAAAAAATAAAAAAGACCCGTTTTCCAATCTTTTGTAGTTTTTTTTTTTGCGAGGCCTACCATGAAGTTGTCTTCCAGTCTTGCACACTGCCAATCATATCCCCTGTGATGACAGCGATCTATTCTGATTTGTGAAACAAACATTTGCTCTCGAACTTAATGTGTTTGTTGCCAAAAATATAATGTAAATATCTCTTTTACTCGGCTGATATAAACTTTTAATTTGGTGTGCCATTTATTAAAAATAAACAAACCTATAAGCAGGTAGCTAGACAAACAAGGTGCGCAATTGTAAACACAGAAACCCCAGCATTAATAGTGAAGATTCAGACTCCTGCTGGAACATTCCTCACAACTCTGTCACTCAGACACACCTCCTGAAATATCCAGAGTCAGTGGGACAAACTTCACCTCAGTCCTGCTAGTACTACAGCACCCTTTAATTACACTGAGCTTGACACACACTACTGGCCCTGTGTGTGCTCTGCAGGCTGTTCCATGGGGCAGCCAGCTATATTTCAAATTTTCTGGATTTTCCCTTTTTTTTATTATAAAACACTGATCCAGATTGCTAAAATTGGGGCAGCATATGAAACGAGTACTTATGGATTGGGGTGAATTTAAATTCCCTGGGTTAGCTGTGACCCTATTATGCAATTACAAATATGACTCTAAAACAAGGGTGTGCAGTGGGTCACTGCTGTCAGGGGTGAATTGAATGTGATTTTGGTGGGACCGAACTAAAAGGTTTGCTGTATCCTTTGACCAACGTATGTGTACTGGTTGATGTGCTGTGTAACATTGCTGTCTTTGCTCTCCCTGGCTGTACTGTAAGACATTTGTGGTTGTACAGTAACAGCAAGTCAGTGCTTTACAACTATGCAGCAGCCCACAGGGAGTTCTCTGCAAACACAAAGACCTCATACAGACTGAGCATTGGAGAGCATTTCCCAGGAGCTTTAAAATCAGTAGTGGACCAAACACAAGTAGGTGCCCAATTTTCCCTCCTATGCACAGTAATATTGTATGGAGAATGGTAATTTATACATCCTGGAAATTTATGTACGAGAAGTCTGAGATGTTGATGCAGTGAGTGAAACTGAGATGAATGCAAAGCATGCTGAGGGCTGACGAAGAGAACTTGTTAACAGTATTTCTTCTGCCAAAAAAGTGATGTGATTTGTTTGGTTTGGTCGTCTGTGTCTGTTAGCAGGATTGCACCAAAACTGGCAGGCCAAGTTTCACCTTGAAGGAGGGCATACTTTGGGCCAATGAAGAGCCCATTAAAGTTTGGGGGCAGATCCCTTTAATGACTGCATTTTTTACCTTCCTTTTTTTTTTTTTTTTTACCTTGGTCGAAGCAGACGGCTATCCTCTTTGAGTGCCCGGCTGCTCACTGAGCTGCAGTGTGGGCCAAGGAAGATGTCATTATAACGTTTCAGACCAAACATGACTTTTCATATGAAAAAAAAAAGAAGAATCACACAGAAATGTGTCAATGCCTATGAATATTTCCTGCTGTGGGACATTCATGTAGGGTAACTTCCTTTTTCACGTTTTTGGGAAGACAGAACTTAATTAAAGCAAACAATGTTAACATACATATATACCCGATACCTATATTCAGTTCATATATCACCTATAGTCTCAACTTGCCAAGCAGTTGAGATGCAAATGAGAGAATAGTGCTAGAAGATATCCAATGACCGTCATTTACACAAAGGAGCAACATTAGCTGTTAACGGCTATAATCAACCTTGGTGCAAAATTAGTATTATATAGACAATGTTAGCCTTGTAAAAACTCTCTCTGCACTGTCCTTCAGGTGGTTTTCATTCATTCAGAACCTAGTGCAAAGTTGTTGATGTGTCAGTGCATTTATTTTTGTTGTTTTACCTGAGGCTAGAAACAAACTACAATTTAGCTCTTGCTCTTAAAGCTGATTCTTATCTCTTGGCATCACTTTTGGGTCACAACATTGTTATTCCGGTGAGTATACTTGGGGCTGTACTTCCTGTTTTCTCCTGAATAACATGGAGACTTCACATACTCCTCTAGAAGTGTGAAGCTTGTTCTTGCTCCCTGGGTGGCGACAACAAGAACAAGAACAAGGAGTTCTTTCTGCCTATGACATTTTTCTTTATCTGTAGACGCTGTTTGGCCTTTGCAAATTTGTCGCGAAGGTATGGCAATCTTTTGCGAGAGACACTCTCCTCTGTGCACAACACTCAGGCTAACTCTTTCCAAGAATTACTAGCCATTTGTGTGTCTTTCTATGCTATACTGGATGTGATACATAGATCGTCATACCACCTCATCGCCTCGGCCAGTGGCTCCTTAAAACTATCCATGTCTGTATAACTGTCCGTGCCAGCTCTGCGTTTCTGCATCGACTGCACCCACTTCCCATTTCTGACCAATCACACGATAGTTATTTGACACCCTGTGAGAATAATGTTCTGCCCAGATGATGTGTCGAGAACCAGCTGCGCGAACTCCCGAACCAGGGCCGCCAGAAAAGAATGACGTCATTTTGTTCTCGCAGTCCTGGTTAGTGCAGGCCTTTCAGATAGCAGTGCCCTGACAGCAGTTCGCAAAATAGAATCAAGGATGAGTACCTGTTGGGAGTTTTGGGAAGAATGTGTTTGATTCAGACATGTAAGATAGTAGGATGGTGTGTGCAACTTACTGCTCTATACCGAAGCATGCCAAGCTAATGATAGCATGCTAATGGCTCATTATGCTTTTGCAAAGTAATGTGAGAACTGGTTACAGATATCAATGTTTATTTGAATGTATTTGACAGCCAGAAATCATTCTAAGATGATGAAGTTCTCGGGGAATTTGACGTGTAACTTTTTAAATTTTGAGAATTTAAGTGATATAATTTTTTATCTTTGTGGGTTTGCGGTTTTTGTACTGTATTGACTGAGTTTTTTATGTGCTTTATTTTACAGGCCAGAGGCCCCGATGTAGCTCAATGTTTTGTCTGGTTATTGTGTTGTGCTATATGTAATTTTGTTGTGTTGTAAATTTCTCACTTATATAATCTTTACTCTTTGCATTATCTGTAAACCAAACAGTTGTTTCTAGCAAGGTTCCTCAGATTAACATGGTCTGTTCAATAATGTTAAGTAAATCAAAATAACTTTAAAAAGCTACAAAGCCCTGAAAGTTATTGTTCCCTCTGTTACATCTTACTCAAAAAGGATTGTATTGGAGCTACAATACACCAAAGGGTGACAATTCACAGTGAACCTGGTGGTTTTTACATCACCCATGTTGAAAACAACTAAAGAGAGCCGGACGAGTAAGGTTTGAGAGAGACTCAGTCATTTTTCTCCAATGACACGACCGACATTTGCAAATATATGATGATGCTTTTGAGGGTTAAAACCAGACAAGCAAACAGGGACGATTTGTCTGGTGGTGATTAATTGTCATTCAGCAGGTTATCGATGTGGATAACTCTGCATTTCCGCATCTGACTCATGAGAAAAAAAAATCAGTGCTCCAAAGAAATGAGCACACAATGAAGAACAGGATTTTGGAAATGTTAAACAGCCTGTTCAACATTTTAAAAGGTATTCAACTTTGGCCTGAATGTTCTGAGAAACATTTTCAATCAGTCAGAGTAAACGCTGTTTGTATTCTCCATACAGGTTAATATGTTGTATATTTGGGGTTGGGATGTTTACAGCCTCGATGTGGGTTTTCAATCTCTTAATGTCAGTTTTAAAATGTGAAGCTGATGGAAGAGTGCCAGCTTTGGAGTTGTCTATGGAAGTGGACTACTGGAACTATTAGGAACAGCACCTCCTATGAGGAGCAGTGCAACAAAGCACAACGGTGCTTTATATAAATTCAGCTCTGCAATTCCTTTTGGCCTAATCAAGATCTTGCTGGCCATCTCTGATATTTATGGTTGTGCTGCACACTGGCTTTGAACCATTTTGTTAGTTATGTTCATGTTTAAAATCGAATAAAAAAAAATACCAACAATGCCACTGACGGTAATTGAGAACTGGTTACAGTTTACAATGACTAGTAAATCTATTAGCAGAAATGGTTTCCTTGACCGTAAATAAAATATCATATGAAAACATGTGTTTGCATGATATTTTGGAGAGTATTGAGATTAAGATATCATATCATTTCAAAAACATGACAGCGCTCTCTGTGTCTGAAATTTCATTTCAAGTAAGCAATATGCTTAAACATCGCTCTACACAACATGGGCTTAAATTCCAGGAATGCCAGGATTTTTGACACTCTACTCCAGGGTAAATATCCCCTGTTACAACAACATAAGCAGCTCACAGACAGGCTCAGCACATTTTTTTTCTGAGTGAGAAAACCTAAATGAACATGAATGGCATACAAATACTCTGTTGATGCTAAAAGGGTAAATGCCCTCCTTCTATTTGAACTGACAATGGCATCCACATCAATGAAATCAGACGAAATGAAACCCTTTCAACTTCTTTAAAGTGCGATAGCGAGAGATGCAGATTTTATTCTGACACCCAATTTAGGTGTTCTTGTTAGTTTAGCATTTCCTGGTTCATTGAATTTGTGCTCTGGTGACTTTCCTCTTGCCTTAATGATTTCCTCGTGTTCACCTGTACACCTGTCTAGTTCCATGTGTATTTTTTCCTCGCTTCCCACCACCTATACCAGTCTTTTGACTGAATCTCACTCTTTTTTCATCCGTGAACATCCCTTGGTGACTCCTACTCTGAGTTTTGATCTTGGCTCAAGTCTTCAGCTCCTCTGTGTACTGACCTTAGAGCTATGACATTCTTGAAAGTGACCTGTTGGTGAGGAATGCATGATTTTCCACCTTTCGTGTCACATTTGATATCACTAGAAATCAAATGTTGCCCCAAAGGCCACAGTTCAAATGGCTGTATTGTGTTTGTTTTTTCTTTCCATGTCAATTCTTTATTAAATTAAAAAGGAACAATAGAAATGAAACCTGTAATTCTCAGGTGGATTTAGCCCCTATTTTTAATGAATCCATCGAGGATGTACAACACGAAAAGTATGTGCACTCATATCTTTTCATGTATCTTCAAATGACATCTGTCCGGTAACATTGTGGATACTTTAAGTCGATGGTTTATTTTTTTTCCACCCCAAACTTAAATGTTTCATTATTCAGGGCATAAAATGCAATGTTGCAACATTATCAAAAAACTAGATTACAAAAATTCTGAATGTGTAAAACATGTACTCCTCACCTCAGGGAGCATTGGTGGATTCCTACTGGTCCTGTCTATGATCAGCCCATGTTGCAGACAAGGAGAAGGAATGAGAAGTGCACAATTACAGCAGACTTGACTGATTATTTAAATCTTGGATAGGATCAGCATGTCTGGACCTTTCCAGGTAATTTTTTTAATTGATGTACTGTTGTTTCCTTAATGATTCGCATGAAAGATTAGAGAGGCTGCTCTCAATGATTGCAATCTTTTCCATGTGCCAGTAACATCCCTGCAGCAAACTTCATGGGACACTACATTAACAAAACTAAAATACAGAATGTGAACTTGACAGGACAGAGGGAAATGCTCCAGGGGAAAACAATTATTCAACATTTAGCTTGAGAAATACTTTTGACAGGCAAGTGAGTGAGTAACATGACTTTATCATTTTAAGAGAACTGTGCTCATAAAGGTATGGGATTTGACTTTGGAAAAGGACTCATGTACAAGGACAGTATCTTTAAAAACATTGATATATCAGAGTATCTTTCAGGCCATAAACCTGGAAACGCAAATCTAGCTGGAACTACTTCCCTAACAAAGTCACTGGTTGGAGTTATGTCATACACTTATGATACGAAAGTAAAAACATCATTGGGTTGATAATGCTAAAATCCAGATTCCTGCTTTGTGAACCTGTTCGTGAAATTCTTTTTCTTCCGAGTGAATATTTCACTGATTTGACCCAAATGCCAACACTAATTTGTAATTTCTATTAGTTTTCATGAGATGGTGAATAAACAATTTGCATTGTGTATAAGTGGAGTTTGATGAATTAATGGTCAGCATGTCAAAAAGAAAGACTCCCTATGTTAACTCGCCTGAGAAACTAGTTCTCAAGCTCTATATTACAGCACAGATTAAATGGACATCTATCTTCATCATTCACTATGTGGCAAAACAGATGGTAGAGTGGATGTTCCTCCAATCAGAAGGTTCGCGGTTCGATTCCCAGCTCCTCTTTTCTACATGTCAGTGTCCTTGGACAAGACATTGAAACCCTAACTTGCTCCCGAAGGCCTGGTTAGCGGCTCGCACGGCACCGGCATTGGTGTGTGAGTGCGTGAGAGAATAGGTATTTCGCCGCTATATCGAAAAATGTTACGTGATTCAACTTACGATGGCGCTCCGTAAGTTGAGACTATTTATTCCTCATCTTACTGTCCAAATAATTCACCTCATTCCCTCTCCTGCTTCCTAAATTTCTCTCCTCTGTCCCAATTCATGTTTTACTCGCATTGTGACCTCTATGAACACATGTTTTATTAATGCACGTGCGACTGCGTGGACAAAAATAAAGTACTATGACAATAAAATACAATCAAAAGTTTGTTTTAAAGGTTAACTGAGCAGCCTAGACTGTGTCTTGACAGCGATGTTTCTGACCACGGCTCCTTCTGTTGACGTTGGCTTCCATTCCCAATTCACAAAGCAGGAGAACGCACCACCGCTGCCTTATAGTTTGCTATCATCTAAGTGTCATTCTTATGAGTCAGGGTTCACTGGTCATATAGTTCTGGATTTGAGACTGGGTTGGTGTGCTGTCCAGGGTTTCTCATAAATGTATTCTAGTCACTGAACGCACATACACGTACGATCTTTCTTATCGATTTTGTTTAGCTGCGCACTTGTAATATGATTGTTGCACACAATAAAAAGCAGACCTATGAATAGCATCATGGAATATTCAATGTTGGTTGATTCTGCAGTGCACTGAATCACAAGATGCATGTGTGTGATCGAGTGTTTATAGGGCTAATAGGATGTGTACTCACGCCAGAAAGCAACAGCTCTGCCACCAGATCATTTAAACTACCGCATTTGAGAAACACGACTGAATTGATACAAACACTCTCTCACACACGCACACCCAAACACACACTCAGCAATTTCGTTTTATTTGCGTCTTGCATTCATTTCATCTTAATAATATGGTTTGTGCAGAGGTACAATGTATTCATCGGTAATAATGATTTTTGTTTGACCTTTCTGAAATATAATTATCCGTTACAGAATCTTTTAAACATTTTGGAAAGATGGGATTTTAATTGAGAACTTTTTTTCCCCATGAAAATACTTTACCACACTTTGATCCCAGCACACATAATTAGTTTTGTAACTTTAACTGAGTTGGGGAGACACATGTATAAACCCGTTGAGAACGGTCTCCTTCATAGACTTCACAAGGTGAATAACTCACTATGACTTGTTTAATAAAAAAATAACTGCCCTCTGTTACTAATGTCCACTTTATTGGAGACAGTTTCCGTCATCATACTGACCGATCTCATCATGTTGCTCATCTAAACAGCAGGTCTGTCCCTAACGCAATTACAAACGGACTGCCACAGGCAGTATTCCCCAGCCTACAAGCAGCTGCCCCTTGGTCACCTGTTTCCGACCAGTATCCATACGAACAGGCTGTTTAACTGTTTCGGGACCAGCGCTGCTCAAAAAAGTCCCCAAAATATTTGCGCCTAACATCCCCTTTAGAATTTCTTAATTCTTAATGTTATATCAATGATAAGGCCCTGGTCAGATATGTTATTAAAGTCTGTTCTGGCATTCAGATCCATCCTCAGGTGTCACCTGTGATCAGATCCCAGCCTCCATCTCTAAATATACACAAACACTTACATTATTTCCATATCAATGCAGGTAAAAATGATATATAGTGCACATGTTTCATTTTGGTTGTGGAATGTAACGACTTCATTTTCCTGAAAAAAGTTGGTGATTCAGTAAAAACTGAAAAGTAAATTAATCTGGATGTTTGACAGCAGAGAGTACAAGAAATAGAGATTGGCTGGTGGTTGAGTCAGATATCCATTGATAAGAGATGGCACAAAATTCCTGAACAATAACAATACTACAGACTCAGTATCACAGCATCTTGTCATAAATGTCATTTTTTAAAATAATTATGTTGATAATAATAAATTGCCATGAGAATGAGTAGTAATGGGACTATCAAGTCCCTTTACCACTATTAGTCCTTGTTGGTCGCACTGACCAGAGTTCAACGTCCAGAACATTGGTCTCAGTATCACGGAAACGTCGGATCTCTTACCTGGCAGTGTCTTGTCGCACCACAGGAGACATTCAAAGACCACCAAGATCTCAAGACCGAAGATAATGTTCGACAAGCATGTGAAATTTTCCAACAATGTGATGTTGTCACAATCTACATCTTCAAACCCACTGGTAGAAATGTAGCATGAAATGGCACACAGATCCAGATGACGTACCAGCACTAAAACAGAACACAGAGTTAACATCTAAATAGGTTTCTTTGAGTCTTGTTGTCTCTCCTAGTTTATGGAATTTTATCCAGACTACCAATCAGCGGGACTTCATTCTGCTAAGTAATTACCGTCAAAATAGATGGGTGTGGATATCTGATGATATTATACTGACTTTGCATTTATTGACTGCCATAGTCTGTAACTCAGTAAGTAATATGATTTTAAGCTTGCCACAAATCAGCCCTGATGCTCTCCTCATTATCCATATTGCACATTGTGGCTGTAATGAAATTTAGAATCTGAGCTTATATTGCAGGCTTCCAATTCAAACTGAAGAAAATTGACAATTCACATCCACAAGTGCATGGCTTGAGGAAGCACAAACAGCCAAAGAGCCTGTCCGCCATCAAGATAGTTTTTTTTTCCTACAAGTGAAGTATAAACGTTTGGATTTAAAAATGTAATGCCTTAATTTGTTGAACCTATTTTTAAGGTAAACATTTCTTCCAAGATTGTAGTGGATTTTGAAAGTTCCTGTTAATTTGCATTTCTGACATTGTGAAGCTTAAGAGTGATCACAGTATTTCCATTTCCAGAGTTTGAATTCCCAAGCAGCAAGCAGGTGAACGGTGGTTGTAACATGTTCTGTTAAGTATGTTTATAAGGCTGACTTTACTGATATTCGACAGGCCCCTGACATGTTTGGTCCGGATCGCCGCCAAACAGAGATGCTGCATTTCAAAGACCGTGACTAATGTGATGATAATAAAAAGAAAAATGAATTCATTTAGAAAGTGCTTTACAAAGTGTTTTCAATCCAACTGCAGTACAAACAAGAAGAATTGAAAGTAGGTTCAAATAAAATAAAGAATCATCATTCATTGCATTTCCTATACCACCTATCCTGTAGGAACAGGAAGAAAGCCTAGCAGAAAATAAGCAAACACCACACGGAAAAGTCCCCTGTCGGAATACAACCAGAAACCCTGTAAGGTGGAAACGCTAGCCACTGCACCACAATGCAACCCATAATAGACTTTTCGCTGATATCCCAAATAAGATATTTTTTCCTCAAAACATTCAGGTTTGTGGTGTCTACAGATACAAGTACAGGTACCATCATTTCTTGATCTGGCAGTCAAGAGTGTTGCCATTCCAACCAATCACAGATTATTCTGCTCATCGGTGCTCTTAGCTAAGAGTTGAAGCAGATTGCTAATCGAGCCACATCCCGTACTTTTAATCAAAGGACAGGCCTTAATGGAACCCCTTTTTTCTCCTCCAAACAGACTGGAGATATTCTGTCGAATTGCTCTTTAATAGATGTCATGTGTCTGCTCCGGTATGACTGGAATTGCAATGCAGGCTGTGATAGTCTCTGCCCTATTTAAAGAACAAAGGTTGGGGGAATATCTTCTATTTTAGCAAAGCATCCGTTTGGGATTCTTCTCACGAAAAACCTTGAATGATTAAATCTTGCAACTGATAATGAGAATCCTAATCCAGAAACAACAACAGATTAAGACACATGACAACTTCTTTGTCTTTTGCTTCCATCAGTGCACTGGAACAGCCTCTCAAGGGAATTAGAGGAGCCGGATTTGTTTCTAAAAGTGTATTGCCTTTCTATAGGTGAATCATAATATCAATAACTATTCCAAAAATTATTTGAATAACATTTCCCTGCCTGTTAATCATAACCAATTTCTTTCTTTGATTTAAGGCAAATGTTGATTATTTAAATGTAATCGATTAATTTAAGTCATTTATTTCAAAAAAATGTCAGCCATCTTCAGGGAGCTCTCAAATTATTCAAAAGGGATCGTCATATATTCCTGCTAACAAGGGGGACAAAAACGCCAAAGTGCTAAATGAGATGAATGTCATTGCTGAATTAAACAAAGACCTACTGGACATTCGTCAACGTGACACAACACTCCGATGAACCACTACAGGATAAAAGGCTGCTAAAGGGCTACCCCATATCTTCAAACGAAAAAATAAATCATTCGAGAGATGAAACCAGCACAGGGGGACGAAGAGCCTTCTTGGTTGCCATTCTGAATGTCATCCATTTTGTTTGTTTTGTGCGTATTTCACAGAAAAAGATACCACGACTTTTCTGTAGTGGTCGTACATACTTTTCACTGCGTAACTTCACTGAGTAACGGTACCAAAATATAACAGAAAAGTCCTGAATATAGCACACAGAATATATAAATGGATTACATATGTACACACAGACACACACAAACACACACACATATATGGTTCCTAACAATAATAACATTTGTTTGTAATAATCTAGAAATTAACTAACTGTTAGCTGCAATGTAATGGCAATCTTGTAAAATTACATGGAGAGAAAATGAAGAGACGCTGCAACTAATTAAACCCTTTGTAACTGAGCCTGCAAACAAATTATATTTCATTGACATTATTTCTTTTCACTAACACCTGACTTGCAATGTTCTGGAAAAACGTATGTATTGAGAAATAAATGACTGCTGAGGTTGCACAACACAAATGCATCACTTTTTGTCTAGATTTTATGGAAATGAAGGGGAGATATAGTATAAGTGGTCTGGGCTTGGGGGCCTCTGTACTAATGTCGCACGCGAACAGAAATGAAATCAATTTCCATTCCTCTTAAAATCTGATTCCAATTCATTAGATTCTGATTGTCAAAATAAAGCAAATAGTTTTACAATTTTCTAAAATTATAGACCTGCCACTTTCTCTGATGATCAAAAAAGCAGTCTTAAGAAAAAAAATCCAGATTATAAAGAAAATCTGTCTGATATTCGATATCTAACATGCTCTTAAATAGAAAAGAAGACATTAACAATTTGTTATTTATAATCTGGAAGATATATCAAAATGAGCATAGTCGTATTAGAAATATGACTACCACTGATGTAGGTGCTTGTATAACATACCTCACATATAAATATATAAAGCCAGATATTAAATGTTTTTGGTTGTGATGGATGGATGTGCATCTGGTCTCCCCCTAATGGTTTGTTATGCTGAAACCCATCAAACCTCTCAGTAAAACACCTGACAAGCCTTGAATACTAATTCTGGCCCTCAGGTGCACTTTGTGGCTCTGCAGCATTTACTGTGCATAATATATGCTAATTTATGCAACATGGACTTCGATGATATGTGGTGCTGTAATCAGAAAGCTGAGGATCGCGGAAAAAAAAAAACAAACAGCTGTTAATCTCCGTGGAGACGCTGCAGCTGCAAACCGAAAGCCTGTGACACACACCGCACACCACACACACACACACACACACACACACACACACACACACACACCAAAACGGCGGCCCCAATTCTAAACTCGTGT
>CAAKHD010024636.1:85253-108610 GCA_901007705.1 Fistularia tabacaria
GGTTTTTTAGGCCTTTTTTTGGGGTGGGGGGGGGGTGGGGGGGGGCGAGGGGGCGAGGGGGGGGGGTCCTGCGTCATCTGAGCGCTGCCCACCTCCCTCTTAAAGCTACATGGGCACAACCAACGAGGCGCTTCTGCTTTATGTGCGATTAATGGGAATTATAGTCCTTTCAGTGCGTTATGGTCGCAGTTATGGAACCTACTTTGTTTTGTTGTTTTTTTGTGTGTGTGTGTGTGTGTGTGTGTGTGTGTGTGTGTGTTTTATCAAAGAAAACATCACCTTTGGTTCAGCCTCAGTCAGACAAACACTTTTGAATTTAATTGAATGCAATTTCCCTTCAATTCAGAACGATGTGCATTCTACATGCGGCGAACCAAACGAGAAGACGAGAGCATAGTTCTGTTGTTTGCACAGGGAAATTAGAGCACATTTATTCTTAGAAATTTCTGAAGTCTTTTATTCTTTTTTATGTATATTCTTTTCTTTTCAAAGGCTTATCGTTGGTGAGAATGGAGTCAGGGTTGTTATTCAGTGTGACTGACTCCATTATTGCAAGAATCATGGCTTTCTGTTAGCACATCTTTTGTATAACAACAACAATAACAGAAATGATAATACTAATAATAACAATAATAATGATAATATTATTACCATTATTATTATTAATATTATTAACATTATATATATGTTTTAAGCTATTACACTGACCGATGGGCTGTAGTGACCAAGACTGCGGGATAAGCGTTTTAGATAATGATTGAAGGAAATATGATGGTCCATTATTTGCCTGCACCCTATTTTTTGACACAGGTAGTCAAGATCGTGTGGATCAACACATAAAATGAGCCCGTAACGCATGGATTTTGCGGTGTGTGTGTGTGTGAGTGTGTGTGCGTGTGTGTGTGCGTGTGCGTGTGTGCGTGTATGTGTGCGTGTGCGTGTGTGTGTGTGTGTGTGTGTGTGTGTGTGTGTGTGTGTGTGTGTGTGTTTGTGTGTGTGTGTGTGTTTGTGTGTGTGTGTGTGTATGTGTGCTTAACTGTCAGTAAAGAAATGCATTTCCTTGTCCTGAACACAAGAGGGCCTAATCACATATTCCGACGAATGACTGCCAAAAGACAAAATTGTTTGGGGAAACAAACAAGGTGTGTGTCAAACAACTTCGCTTTCACATCACGTTTGGATTTTAGAGAATGTGGATGATCAAGCAAAATGTATTTGTGATGGACCAGTGATGTGCGGTCAGGGGAGTGCCTCCCCTGTGTCATCATAAAAAACAAACCATGATAAAAAATACATTTGTAAATATTTTTCCACTGAGCTGTGATATAAATGTTCTGATTGTACGAGACCAATCATTCCAATAAATTTGTGTATTTTCCTGTTCGAATTTGGTGGAAAGACGCTAAGAAAGGCAGCGACGAGCTGAGCCTCCTCTCTGAGTGCGCAGTAGACAATGTGCAAGCAGCCAGTTGGTGAATGGTGAATTTATGCTGCTCTTTTGAATTTATATACAGTATTTGTAAATCTGATTTTGAAAGCGTCAGTGCCTCCCCAGCCACGAACCTCAGCGCACGTCACTGCGAAGGACAGTCTTCCCCTCCATTTAGATGCCTGGTTGAAGTTCACAGATGGGGAATAACACAACAATTCAAGCCATGGCCTCAGCTTTCATTTAATGCATAATTAGACCTAAGAAATGCATTTTTTTTGCATTGAACACTGCTTTGAGTTCACCTATCACACCACGTCATGGACACCACGCAGGAGGCCCAACGCCAAGATGGAAGTGCACCAAAGTCGCAGTTTCATGATATCTCATTGAACTCCTGTTGACCTCCTGGTCATCTAGTTTGATCTTGTTTTTTTTTTTTTTTCGGTATTCATGGCCTCCAACTATAAATAAACCAGCACCTTGTCATTTGGCAACGTTTCAGTCACAAAAGGGACCCCAACTTATAACAGCACTGCCCCCCGGTGCTTCAGGTGTGTAGCTGCAGCAAGTCACACGGCCAGACCAAAACAAATACGACTCCTTGTTTCCACTCAACACCTGAACACACTGCATGTCAGACAACTGGAATCTCCTCCCCTTTGGTCAGTTACTTGCTTGTACGATGGAAACCAACGTGAACTTTTGCAAAAGATTTTGAAGAAGCAGTGTGGGTGAACTAGTCAAAATGAACAAGGTTACAGGTTGTTTAGTTCCCTATGTTGTCAGTTGAGTTGTTTTCGACGACTTAAAGGAGTTATCATCGTATTACATCACATTTCGGAAATCTGATTGGCGTCAGAGTGACACTGCGGTTTGCCTGAAGGCTGTAATCATTTCAAAAATGTGGGCAACATAATGGGTAAACAGTATTTGGAGACAAAACGTTGTGATTGGATTAAACAGCAATGGAAGGCATTTCTTTAGGTTGTTAAATAGAGGGTTTGCAACCTCCATCCAGGAGACTCTACTGATCAGTCAGAGGATCTCCAAGTACACCCTCTTGCCAATCAGCCCCATTTTTCAACAGCTTCAGCAAACCAATATAGTTATACAAGCCAAATCTCATCTATTTCAATTCGTAGTCTAAAATCTAAGTGCGGAACAGGAATTCTGTTATTCCGGCGGTTTGTTACATCCTGTTTTCTTTTCAGATTGGCTGCAGATCTATCCCATTGTAAAACTCTGGTCGTTGCTGACAACCCGTTGGAAGTCTGACATGAAATGAGAGGGATCGGGGACTCGGAGTGCAGATGCAAGGCCAGAATTTCAAAGTCAAGCGACCTGTCACAATTAAACAGAAAATCACTCCTTTTGATTTGCAGACAAAATGTCTTGATTTATACATAAAAGTTCAGGAAATAACAGTGTGGTGGTTGGGGCTTCCACCTCACAGTCAGAAGGTACCTGCTACGATTTTGACAGTGGAGTTTTTATACTCTCCTGTGTAGGGTTTTTCTCCGAATTCTCCAGTTTCCACATTCATTGCCCAGGAATGTGACTGAGGGAGTGAATTGTTGTAAGTCTCTACATGATGTGTGAATGACAGAGTGAACGGTTGCATGTCTATACTGAAGATGTGGCCATGTGATCTTCTGCCGACCGGCCCAGCATTATCCCCGCTTTCGCCCAATGACAGCTGGGAGAGGCTTCAATGACCCTGAGTACAGAATGAATGAATGAAAGTTGAGGATTTTCAAGCAAACATTTAAACACAGTTTTATACACTTATCATACATTATTTCACCCGGAATAAAGATAAACATTATTTGTTGGTAACTTCCCCTCCACAACCCTGAGTGAAGGAAAGTAGTGTCAAAAATGAATGAATTAATTAAATAAAATGTTCATAGTTTTACCTATTATTTGCGGTGGCATAGAATATCTTCTGTCTAATCAAACAAACTGGACGGTAATCTGCACGTGAAGTCTTTACCCGTGCGTGATTGACAAAATACAGTTTCTAAAGGTAATATCTCATATTTCTGATCATAAAAGCCTTTAGTGCGTATGTTTTTTGAAGCAATTTACATGATTTATCAGCAACAGCCCGGAAAATTGAATTACTCACCCTCCAAAAATATGGAAAAAATAACAGCGCAAGTGCATTTCAAACCAATTATAGAGTTACAGTCAATTTGTACCTTTATTGGACAATGATACAAATCAAAGCATTAATTTGGGGGCAAAACTATTGACACTGCCATCAGGATGATTTATTGCGAGTGGAATTAAGTTGCAGTTAAATATGTTTCCCTGCATTCCTGGATTTACCGTGCCAGTACAAATGTTGTTGTTGCGAACTGAGTTTGGAGTTTGGGACGACACAGTGGAACAGTCTGGATCGGCACACAAAAGAGTTTGACACATGAAAGGATATAAATATGAGTTTTGTAAAATAAAACAGAATTATGATTGCGCCGCAGATGGTTTTCCCAGTATATTTATAATTTCGAACCCTCCTATTTGTCTCATTGTATACAAAACAGAGACAATTATTATCATTATTATGATTATTGTTATTATTATTTAAACGGTATCTTAATCATAACAGAAACTCAATGAACCCCCCCACACACATACACACGCTTTTTTTCCAGAATTAATGAATACCATTAGATCTGCTGAAGTGGGAAAATTCACGTACATAATAATGACGATGGGGGCGACAGTGACTTAGTTGGTATAGTGAACGGCCATCCAGTCAGAAGGTTCGTGGTTCAATTTCCTGCTACTCCTGTCTGCATGTTGAAGTGTCCTTGGGCAAAACACTGAATTCCACTGTTTTTCCCGGGCCACAGTTGCCCTTAATAGCGCCTTGCATGGCACCTCTGCCGCCATCAGTGTGTCAGTGTGTGTGAATGGATGAACACTATCTAGAGCAAGAATCTTTGGAACCGCAAGTTGTGGGAGTGGGATATAGGTTGAAACCATTTACCATGTAACAAGAATGTGTCCGACGCACAGTGAAGAATTATTTTGTTTGGTCCCAACTTCTCCATCATTTTTTTTTTTGACTGCAGTCTAAATTCTTGGAGATCTGATCACCTTTTTCTTGTAAAAAAGCAACAACAACAAAAAAAAACCCAAATAACTAAAACACATATGTATGTATATATAAATATATTACCAGATTGTTATTATTTTTATTACTATTGTTACTTGTATCATACTCATTATTATCATTATTATTGCAATTATTGTATTATTAGTTGTAGTTATAGTGGTAGTGTAGTTATAGAAGTAATATCTTCATTGTAATAACTTCATGGCCATCATTTGTTAATAACATATTAACAGATGTGTGTGAGTGCTTGCTTGCGTATGTTTCATATTATTGGTACATATCCTGTTGATATTTAACTACGCACAAATTTTTGAGCCTGTTAGTTTCAGACTGTTTATTGTCACAAAATTTAATTTGTACCGCTAACATATTGAAAAGAGACCTGGAATACTTGAATTTGCATTGTGGAAAAAACATTAGGAAATCAGCAAAATGTTTATACTAAAGTGACTAAACAAACTGGGGGGGGGGGGATTAAAGATATTAAATAAACATTGAGTGCCCCTACGCAACTCACAATAATAATTTATTTTGTTAATAACTTATAATTAATCAAGCAATTGATTCATTGTTTGCCTATTTTAGTTCATTTGATTATTTTTAATGTTTTTTAACAATGATTGAAAGATTTTTCTTATATATTGGCACCTTTTGTCCATGAATCCCAAGAAAAAAAGATTGAGTCCTGCTGTGCAGGGCAGTTTTCCCCACAGACAGCTCCAGCCTGCAGTTTAAACACCAGCAGCCAATCAGACACGGGAGCCTTTTTTCCCAACATCACCAAAGTTCCATCAGAGCAAAACTAAACACTAATTTAGAGACGGCATCATCAAGGCCCATGACGTAAACAGCCTCCCGCTCCAGTATATCCAAGTTCCAGCCATTTCTGAAGCAACTGGCAAAGAGCAATGAAGACCTCACACTCAACGCGACTCCTCGCCCTCATTAGCTGAGCTGCTGGCTTAGGCCTGAAACACACGCCATGAATGCATCTTTCTTTTCTCTTGACATTAATGCATAATATCAACTCTTGGGTTACTGGAGGCATGTGACTTTTGCAAGTAAAGAGGCCCCACTGTATTCGCATGTAACCGGCTTCTCTTAAAGTAAACCATCATGTAAACATGGTTTATGATCTCTGTGATCTCTTATGATCTGTGTTCCGCAATTGCCCCTGCGTGTTTTCTGACTCAGGGAAATCTTGTGTTTCCATTGTGACGATATTTGTTTGGGTTATGTTTTTTTTTTCCGTTAGCAGAAATGCAACATTTTCACGAAAGTGCCTTTGTTACCCCTTTCTTTCAACAACAACAAGGGATATATCATTTGCTAAAAATCGTTGGGATTGCTAAAAAGTCAAGCAAGAGACTTTTCCAGCAGGTCTGAGTTGCTGTATGCGGCACAAGGATTTGGCTACTCCATGTTATTACACCTGATTCGTCATCCTATCGTGTGTGGTTTTCCAACTCATAGCTGTGTACAAGTGACATGCACTTGTATTTATCATTCATCCTGCCATGAGGTCTTGAGATATATATACTGGTCCCTTACAGTCATGGAATCACACAGTTAGCAGTTTCATTCACAAACCAATGAAAATGTGAACATTCAGTCGATGCGATGCATGCCTTCCCGTGTGATTCACAAATCTGTGTTGCTGTCGCGAACGATAGAAAATTAATTTTGAAAACAAACCTGTTCAACAAATTCATTACAGTGGGAATATCAATTTCTGTGATGTGTGCATTTTACTGTCATTTAATTTCATCGCACTTTATTTTTTACACACTGGCATCAACTCCAGAAGACTGGTAATGGTGATCTACGAAACCTCCCCAAAAGTAAAGGCATCCAAATAATATATATGTGTATATATATATATATATATATGTATATAATTTGGAGATATATATACATACACACACACACACACACATACATATATATATAACACACACACACACATATATATGTATATATACATATATATACATATATACATATACATATATATATATGTATGTATATATATGTATGTATGTATATATATGTATGTATGTATGTATGTATGTATGTATGTATGTATGAATTACTTGGAAATGTGGAATGTAATTTTCAGCAATAACCAATACAACATGACTTGATTGAACTGTATGAAGATATTCAACACTCTTCAGCAGCAAGAAAATTCCCAACACTGGATTTGCAGTTAAAATAAGCGAATATTAGTATCAGTATGTGATCAGCAAGAAATTGCCAAAGGCTCAGAAGAAATTATGAAAGATGAGTATCTATTAGCCACACAAAAGCAGGGGGGAAAAGACCTAATAATCAACATTTGGAAAAAGATAAACAATGATTTCCGTTTAATTTTCAGTCCTGTGTGAGGACGCATGTTACGCATCATCCAATTTCAGTTACCTGCCTTCGGGAATAGCAGGCGTTTTAGGATTTGGGGCAATAAAGTCTGCGACGAGTCATTTTTGTAATGTTTAAAATATATAAATGTATAAAATGACCAATATCCCTACAGAACGTCTCTTTTGAAACAATGCATGAACTTTGATGGTTGCAAAAAGAAAAAAGAAAAATTTAATCGCATCCCGAATGTTCTACAAAGATACGAGATGTTTGTCAAATTTGAGAAAAACCCGAAGAACACATTGGTTTGGGAGAGTTGACGCAGTTCTACGGTGACATAAAGCTGCTCACATTCAGCTGCCCTGCACTTATCATGGCTCATTAACACGTGTCTCTAATGACTCACCTTCCTTGAAGACACATTCGGTTTGCTGGCAAGCAGAGTGGAATCTGCTGACGTACTCGCTACATGTTTTCCACAGCTCTCATAACACTTAAAATCATTAAATCATTACATTAAAAGGTAAAGCATTGTGCAGAATGTCGCGCACCAGCTTTATCTGTAATATCCCAATTACACCAACAAGCTCAACTGAAAGAAACTGTTGCCATTAAGTTGAACCTGGTCATTTAATGGACCCAGTTCAGTTTGTGGGAATTCAGTCTGATTGATGCCAGAAACGTAGCAGAACATCCTGCTGCACAACACATGTGGACTTTGCTCTGTTTATATTTTTTGATAATCATCTCTGTGACTGCCAGGTTTCCCTCTCTCCTCCCACATACGCACTGCATACACACCTCTTATCCGCTCCTTCGACTTACTTCCAACAAGTTAACTCTCATTTGCATCTTCATTTCGGGGTCGGCTTTTATTTCTGGTAATTTACTACTGTGTAACACATGTAGACGTTTTATTCCCTCCGTAAATTTGGTGGATCAATTTGGAGTCATTTTCCCAGGTTATTGTAGAGAAATG
Source organism: Fistularia tabacaria (assembly GCA_901007705.1). Taxonomy (NCBI): domain Eukaryota; kingdom Metazoa; phylum Chordata; class Actinopteri; order Syngnathiformes; family Fistulariidae; genus Fistularia; species Fistularia tabacaria. Next base: position 93,150 of record CAAKHD010024636.1, read on the forward strand.
TGACGCAGAACTCTGACCCCTTTAATGAGCTCCACTAGTGCAAGCCAGATGTCACCAGCTTCAGTCTCCACTGGACATGATATAAGCTCTTGTGGCTGAACAAAGTAAGCCGGTTCCAACATCTGGATCTATGAAAGCCATGCATACTGAGACACGCAAAAAAAAAAAAGGACATTTATATACAGAAAGTTGGCATTGATGAAAACAAATGGATGCCTAGATATGCGGCACACATGCTTGGAGTGCAGGTGGTTTTCATTTATGTCAGAACTTTGTTGCACTATTAATATTTTTGTAACAGAAGCTCAGATGTGAAGGATTACTCTACTCATGCTCATTTGCATGAAACGATCTGGATATTATAAAGTACACCTATAGAAAGTGTCATATTCTTTCATTAATTTATACATTTTTATTCCGCTTATGCTGCAGTCAGGAAGCTGGAGAACAAGGAGGAAACCCGTGCAGACACAGGGAGAATGTAGCACATTCACCTCACTTTGAAATTGAGAGGGCCCCCAAAGATTGGTCAGGCAAGGCATCTAACCTGGGAAAAAGAAGAGCACGGCACTGGGGCACCTCCTGGAGTCCGACGTTGGAGGAGAACCTCTTGGCTATCTCATAGGGCCTTGGACCCTATGAGGCTCCCCAGGGTAAAGGAAGATTAGAAAACTAATCTCTGGATGGTCTGGTCCTCAAAGCAACACTCAGATTTCATTGGAGAAATTGTTCCGGACCCAACAGTGGCATCGGTGATTGTCAAAGAAAGGGGGGTATGTTGTACTGGGAGGTAAAGAATTCATATTGCTTCCCTCTTCCAGTGTCCATGTAGTCCTTCTTGTGGCAAGAGCTCTTTGTGCAAACAAGAGTTCTCGTCGTCAGTGGCGGAGCGACAGAGTGACCACCACAACCTCCTCAAAACATGGAGCCTATTCTTCTGGTGACCACAGTTCATTAGGAGGTCAGAGTTTCCAGAATTTGTCAATTCAGCCTGACTGCTTTGTGATCTCACATTGTTCCAAAAAAAACCATCATGTCCAGCAACTTGTCCAGGTGCGAATCCTTGCTATTTTTTCATTTTTTCATCCTCTGGAAGAGAAAAAGCTGAGCAATTGCAACCCCTTCGAGGGTCTCAACAAAATAGGGACACTTTGATCAAATGAGACGAGCAGGATGGAAGCATCTTTTCTCCAATTGTGTATCTGCTTTTCATTTTAGCTGCTCCCTTCAGGGGTTCACAGCCAATCGTCTGCCTCAATCTAACCCTATTCTCTGCATCCTCTTCTCTCAACACAAACTAACTCCTAACCTCTTTTGCTCCATCCATAAATCTCCTCTTCAGCCATCCTCCAGATCAGTTCCCACCTCAGCATCCTTCAAGTCGGAGCTTCACTATCCCTCTTCTGTAGTACATGTCCAACCCATCTTTTATCTCCAAAGCATTTAACATGTGCTGTCCCTCTGAAGGACTCATTCCTAATCATAATTATAATAATGATAATAACAATAATAAATTGTGATGTATTTTAATTGCAGTCAAACATTAACTTTGATTACAGAGTTCATTTTGTTGCCCGAAGTCACAACTTGAGACTTGGTGCAAATTAAACAAAAGTTTCACATTTGTATCAGTGGGTTGTGATTCACAAATTTCAATTAATTCGCTCTCAGTTCATCTTCTAATTGCCATGTGTTCTTTTTGTCTAATTGTTATTTTCCTTTTTTTTCTGGATGATGATAAGGTTACCCCTTAGACGTTAAAAAAAATGTATAATGGGCTGTACAAAGGTAAGCGAAACTAGTAACTCTAACTGCATTCATATATCCAAGTTGTGAATGAACCGCATCAAAAATAATTTCAAAATGGCCAAACCAATTTGTACCTTATATGGTGAAATCATAACAGAGATTTTGAATTCTGTATTAGCTGAATATTTCCAACTTTTAACATATTTAGCCAAGAATGCTAATTAGGTCCTATCCTGAGAATGTATCGCTGTTGTTAATCAAATTTTACCACAAAAATGAGCAGCCTCAAAAATATCTTCAGTCTCATTTACCGACATTATTTAAACAACAATTCAAAACAATATTGTCTTACCTTTCAAAAGTAAATTTATTTTCAACAAACCGTGATTCTCATTAGAAGCAATTCATATTTCAGCAGTGAAATAAATCGTAATTCAGCATTATACACAATAATAAAGAGGGAATCATCCAATTAAGGCTATTTAAGAATAAAAACAACAAGACAAAACGTACACAATCTCAAATTCGGTACAACAGAAACTTTGCTTCCACTGTCTCTCTGTCGTGTCTCGGGAGGTGCTTCACAGTGAGGCTCCTTGGGAGGTGTCTGTGCTCTGATGCATCAGATTTGGGTTTGGGGCTTGTGGATGAGAAGCTGAGTCGGCCCTTCGTTTATAGACTTGATGATTTTCCAGGCATCATGATGCATGAGACCCTCCAGAGAGTAACCGTTGATGGATAGGACCTCATCTCCAACTTCAATGACCCCGGACACTTCAGCAGCTCCTCCTGATGGAGCAGAGCAGTGTAGAGTTACTTAGAAATACATTTCACATTTGTTCCATTCCTTTCAAAAAGTCAATCACAGACACTCAAACATACTGTGTAGCGGTCACAGTCACAATGTTTGTTCAGCTGCAACACGAATATGAGAGTTTATAAGTTGTTATTATCAATGAAGATGACTTCTTTTGCTTTCAGTTGCTCCCCTCAGGTGTCGCCACAACGATTCATCTGCCTCCGTCTAACCCTATCCTCTGCATCTACTCCTCTCAAATCAACTGACTTCATGGGGTTCTTTCACTACATCCATAAATATCCTCTCAGGTCTTCCTCCCAGGCCTCCTGCCTGACAGTTCCAACGTCAGCATCCTTCTACCCAGATCTTCACAATCCCTCCTCTGTCCATGTCCAAATCGTCTCGGTCTGACATTGTCTCCAAAACTTCTAACATGTGCTGTCCCTCTGATGGGCCCATTCCTGATCCTATCCAATCCTCCTCAATCCCAAAGGGAACCTCAACGTCTTCATCTTCATCTCCAGCTCTGCTTCCTGTCTTTTCCTCAGTGCCACTGTCTCTCAGCCAGATAACATGGCTGGTCTCACCACTATCTTCTACGCCTTCCAGACTAACCTGCGTGCACACATTTCTTCACCTCTTTTCCACACCCTCCATTGCTCTGGACAGATGACCCAAGGTACTTAAAATCCTCCACCTTCTTAATATCTATTCCCTGTAACCTCACTGTTCTGCTTGGGTCCTTCACATTGACACACTGACACTCTCCTTTCCAGGATATACCTGCACAAATATGAAATAAGGGTTTAAAACCATCTTTTGGCATAATTTTTTTTTACAAAGAAAATTAATATTATCTGTACCTCAAATATCTTTTCACTGTGATTTAGTTTAACACTGAGGTCTGCAAATGATACACTGTCAATTCCAACTTTTGACATGGTATTAATATATACCACTAACTTAACTAGGTTAACTTTGCATTACTTGGTGTTACTGCGAGTGTCATGAAAGTATCATTCAATACTCAAAATCCAGTTGACTGTCTTGACAATACAAGATTCAAATCTGAATGTGAAACCAACCTGACTTTTAGTCTTTGCTGCAAAGAAGTACATTATATTTTTATCCTTTGACTTTGGCGGGTTAAGACTTTACGATCCGTTAAAAAAATATTTGATGGTCTAAAATATCTCCCTGATATTTTTGTTTATTCTTAGCCACCTAGTCATATCCGGTCAGCCAGTCCTAAACTTGATCCGGTTTCTCGAGTCAAAACGAAAAAACAGCAGTGCAGCTAACTGAAAGGTTTCACCACTTTTTCTGTGAAAGGCTTCATAACCAGGTGGGCCAGAATATCCAAGGCATTAAATAGATTATCGTCAGCTTTCCTGAAGGAAGCTGCTTTGTTTTTAATTATTTTTTATTATTGAATGTATTAGTTGATATTTTACTGATATAAAATGACTGATGTGTACAACTGGTATGTAGCTGACCTGGGCTCAACAGATACCTGATGTTAAGCTAATGCCCTGATAATATATGAGAGATGTCTTTGTGATGCTAAATTCTATTCATCTGCTATTACATGTGTCTTTCTGATGGTAATCTACCCCTTATTCGCGGTAAATGGATATCACCCTTGTTTTTCTGCAGTGAAATTGAAGCATTCTCAAGTTAAACATGTCTCTGACATACGTTTTGATCTTTTTGCCATTTAAATAACCTTTGTCTGCCTTTCTTATGTTAAATTTACCTCGTTCTGATTTTAAACGTGTCTTTCTTAAGTACAATCACCAAATGTAGGTAAGTCTCACATCTCAACAATTTGATGTTATAAAAAGATCTTTCTGAAATCTGTGTGATGTCAAACTGACATCGGGAAAAAATTTAAAAATTAAAATCTTCAACTGTTAAAACTATTGTATTTTTCTAATGTAAAATCCACACCTTTGTGATATCAAAATTACATTGGGATGATATAGAGATTGATATCTTAATGAAATCAAATCTACGCTATATCTGTGATCTTGTCTTTCTGTCGTTAAATTTGTGTTGTTTTTAAATTGTTTTCATATATCAAAGAAAACAACATACACTAGAACATTAAAATAATCAGTATAATCCCCCTGCCCCCCACCATTACAGCAGCAATTATACATCAAACAGTTAAAACTAAGTTGTCCTTATAAATGATTTCATTATAAATGGCAGAGAGGATGTCCAAATCTTGTAGAAGTCCTTGGCCAGATAAGTTTAATTTTCCAGTGCAAGGTTACAAGGCATTTCTGTAATACATTGTTTAGGAGTAGGTCCATGTATCCACTTCATTAACTTCCACTCCATTTTAGAGGAAATAACAGGCTTAGCCTGCAACAAGCAAACATTTTCCTTTTTTTTTTCCCTTGAAGTTATTCGAAACTGCTCAGGGAAAATATAGAAAATACATAATTTGGCATCAACAGGGATAAGGCATTCTTTTAATCTTGAAATTCACTTAAGAGTCTCTTTCCGGAAAACCGGAATTTTCTCACAGTCCTGCATCGAAAAAAAGTGCCTAATTCTCTGGAATGTTGGGATTAAAGCTGTGTAGTAATAAATGTTGTAAATAACCACTTGTATTGTAACAGTCTGAATCTGTTGGTAATGGTTTGGGTTTGGGCCACAAGACGGACCTCCTCCCATTCCTCTGCAGACATTTCTGTTTGGAGGTCATTTCTCCATGCAGACAAATGAGAAAGAGGTCTCTTAAGAATGTTCCAGCAGCGCACCATAAAACGCTGATAGAAGACCTTTGTTATGAAGATGGTTCATTGTGATACTTTCATTGGACAGTCCTGGTTCTGATGTACACATAATCCTAGGCAGTGCACTTTTATCTATTAATTTTTCATAAGACATCACAGTGCCCTCATTGGAAAGGTCTTTATTTTTGATGTAAATGGTCTCTTCCTATATAGCATTTTCATCACCTTGAGGTTTCAACATGCTTTACACTGGATTAAATTCACCAATTCACAAACCAATGGCGGCAGAGCTGCCATGCAAGGTTCTAACCAGACTATCGTGGGGCAACTTAGGGTTCAGTGTCTTGCTCGAGGACACTCTGGCACACTCGACACTTCGTCGCTCTACCAAAGAGCCAAAGACCTTTAAACTCCTAGTCAGCTCTTCCCGGTCTGAAATTATGATTTCCCTCAAAAAGGTGAGAAACATGATAACACAAGTACTTAATTCATAATATCTGGTATATCTGAGAAAAATATTTTAGGATTTTCTTTTCTATCAAGTATTATAGTTTGAGCTCAATAAAGATGCAGCTGTTAGAGGTCATTCTAACAAATACGTTTCTGTGTTCATGCAAGATGGTCCCCCGGTAGTACAGAAGTACTGTGGGGCAGGACCAACAGGGGAAAGATGTGGCCTTGGGCGTCTTGATTCCTTATGAATCGAGTAAATATTTTCTTCAGCTATAAAAACTTGGTGGACATTTTATTAAGATTCGTTCTTCCTACTATTGGAATAAGTAATGTATTCCATTTCTTTGGACAATTTAATATACCTTGTGAAACCGGGTCATATAGTTGATGGCTACAATCTAATAAATAACAAGCGTACTTTTTAATTCCCAAATACTTGAAACCTTCAGAGGTAAATGCATTTGTGAATGGCGAATGAACTGGGGGCGATTATTTCATATACATATCAGGGGATTATCCTGATTATTCAATCAGGATATATAGTACTTTTTCTGTTTTTAATTTCATGAGCGGAGAAGTTGTAAGACCTTACAGAGAGTATTCTTAGTTTGTTAAAAATAAAACTATATCATTAGCAAAAAGGTCAAGACTATGTAAAGCCTCACCAATCCAAATGACTGACAATTAGCCATAGCTAAAAGGTTCAATAGCAAATAAAAAATAATAGGGGGGATAGTGGACACCCTTGATGTGTGTATCTACAGAGGTTCATGGATTCTGAGAGATGATTGGTTATTGAAATTTGAATTTGTGAATCTGTATAAAGGTCAAAATATTATTAAGTATTTTGACAGAAATTTGAGGAAGTAAAAGAAGTAGCTGTTTCCTAGAATATCTTGTGTCATTGCCAATATTGGATTTTCAACCCGTTGGATGAATGTTGTTGAAGCATCTTACTTTTAAATTGCAATGTTATATGCCTATTAATTTAGTGCTAATGTTTATACATGCCTGTATAACTTGATGTGACCGATGCCTGACCTAAGTCCAAATTTCATTTAGTCTATTAGTAAAGCTTGAAGTATACTTTGAACATTACTGCACATGGTAATAAATAATGCAATACATATTCCAGACTGAAACCAATACCAATAGATTAGATATGCTGTTTTGATAAAGAAGATCACCTTTAAAGATGCGTTTGACCCGAAGAGGCCTGTCTCCATGGCTCGATGACTTCCCTCCTTCAAGGCTGAAGCCAAGGCCCGCAGAAGTCTTGTGAAGTTCAACTGTCAAAACTCGGTCATGGCCTGCATCCACTGTTAAAATAAATAAATAAATAAATAAATAAATACATACATACATACATACATACATACATACATACATACATACATAAATAAATGCATACATAAAAAAATAAAAATAACAAAATAAAAAAATAAAAAAATATATATATTAGTATTATTAGAAGTATTATTATTGTTATAATCATTATTATTGTTATTGATATTGGGATTATTATTATACAGCAGCCCAAATTTAACAGAAAAAAACATGAGGAACAAGATTACCCAAAATGAAGCTGATAGGGGTGATGTTAAATGGGTTTTAATGGTGACCTCAAAGTAAACCAAAAGGATGAATTACAGATATACAAAGGAAAAGGTTGTGTTGCTTTGTTGATGATACTTTTATAGGATCTGATATGTGTTTGGACATTTAGTTACGTATAGATAGGACAATTTGCTTACATTACAACAACGCATCACAGTGGGGAAGAAAGGTGATATACAGTCAGCGTGTGTGAGGTACGGATATTTTCACACACAACCCTCAATACATTTTTATAGAGAATGGCTCGGAAAATAGAATATGCCTCGTCAGTGGCAGATGTCTGGGCAGACGTTTATGTTAATGCTGGCGTTCAGAGGAGGACGACCAAAGTGGTTTGAGATGATATTAAGTACAAAGTAATTAAGATTAGCATTCATTATGACCAAGGTATCCAGAAGATCATTTCCAAACAAGTAACGTGTTGAACCTTGACATGTTGTGCTCTCACATCAGAAGACAACATTGGGTGTCTGTCTGTCAGCGAAGAACAGGAAAGTGAGGCTTACATAAAATGAACATTAAGATGGTCAGGGCAGAATTTAGCATTAATGGAGCACATGTTAACCCTGTCTTTTTTCAACGTATCAGGACACGGCAGGTGGTGAACTCATTCAACGAATAACTGAAAATATTCAGAAGCTAAAAATGCAACCCCTTGCTGGCTACAAATATCAATAAAGTGGATAGTAAGATGAGATGAAAATTGTGATGTGCTAATAAATGTAAATAAAAATGACATATAAATTATAATTGCTGGATAACGTGACATTCATAACCCTGCCATTGGCAAAATGACCTTGAACAATAACAATAACAACTCTCTTGTCTTATCTTAGTCTTAACTGCTTAATTACCCTACCTGATAATTCAAACGGCCGAAAAGAAAACAAGTAACAATTCATTATTATATCACTGCTAAGTCTTTAATACAATTTGAATCTTTTGCTTTTAAATATGATTGCACTCTTGATTATAAAGAAAAAAAACAGTGGTCTTCTTTGTTAGATAATGGATATAACGGACAATTTTAGTATACTTAATAAAAAAATGTATGATGCACTGAAAGGTAGCCGCCGAATAACTAAAATATTACATGATAATGTTGGTATTACATTTCTAATTTAATAGCTATTAAAAAAAAACATAAAATCCAACCTTTTGACTGAAACATTTCCAACTGTTACTGAATAGGTTGTTTGTGTTAAAAACTGGTCAGGTGATTCCGCTGCTGCGGAATGTAAACCTGCCATAGGGAATCTGCAGATCACGTTATAATGTATATTCCTTACCTGCTCTTTCTTCCAAGGACATATTTTTGACTGAACACACATTTTTTGTGTGGTTGGCAAAGTCATGTCTCTCAGAAATGCTCCTTTCCGGCTCTTCGTCTCTCCGGATGACCACGAGGGCTTGTGTGGAAGGCCTGGCTTGATGAAGGCAAGAGACACCTTCCCCGTGGGTTTTACCAACCAGATTCGTACCGTTTATAGACAAAATTTTATCGCCTCTTTCAATCGTGCCCTCCAGGCTCGACACACCTTTGGTGAAGACGCGGTGGACCTGGTGGCAAATTAAAGGTTTCATTGAATGAAAATATCTGGAGCTCATCAACTGCGGCATATTTATATAACATTACGATGATTTACAATTTATTTGGTTGACCTGATGACAGAGCTTCTCCCCTCAGATGCTACATAGCGCTGCATTCATTAATAATGACATTTCTATGGTGGAAAGGTGAGTAATTATTAGACATAATATTTAAAGTTGTCATCACAGGATAGATGCTTGAAGTGAATGCATTCGTAATTCTTTTCCAGTGGGTGAGTTGGCTTAAGCTACATGACATCACATAAGAGCACCTTTATTCTGCATCTATAGCTGTGCCAGTGTTTCCAATTAACTACCTCGGCTGTGGTAGCCTGCCATAGTCTAATGTTTCCAGCCACAGTTTTATAATTGAAACAAAAATGTCTTCTCTTCAGGACATGAATAACAGTGTATTTTTGCGATCTGGGAGCGCAGACATTGCACATACAATCTGCCATTTATTGCCGTTCTAATTATTTTTGCCACTGTGCGTGTGGAGCAGAAGGGTGGATCAAATTATTCAATGTAGATTCAAGTTTAGTGCCAGGCAATCAACATAATTTGTGCGATGCAGGATTAAGAGAGCGCGGTTGCTGCTAATATGCTCCACACGACTAAATTTCAGGCTCATATTGTATGGATCACTTGCTTTTGAAATGTGCATATTTTACTCTGTTTTACACTTCCATGCCATGTACTGCAATGAGCAGGACTTGAAAAATGTGCGTGTATCTGCCTGAGCAATACCTTGGTTCTTTAGCTCCTTATGAGTTATGCTGTGATCTGTTTTCATATAATCTATATTATGAAACCCGGGATGTGAACTGATTTTCCTATTCCACGATAGACAAGAAGGCTATATAAACACAAACACAAAATTTGCATTACGCCCTATTGACTGACTATTTGGCAAATAGCTTTCTTAGATATAGCAAACATAGTTTTTTAACAATTAATATTAATGATGATGATTTATGTAATGTATGTTTGCAAGCACGTGTGATATGAGAGTGAATTATTAACAGCCAACAAAAAGATTGCATTGTACTAGAATACTTACTTCTAGGTGATCTTGACAACTTCTGGTCAGATGGGAGTAAAATGTAGTATTGCGAATAACTCGATTGGGCAAAGTAATGAGAATGTTGCAGTCTGAATACTGGTTTTAATGTTCAGATGAGCTATCAGTGTGTTTTGTCTCTGAGCTGCAGGGAGCTTGTCCAAATGTGATTCGTCATAATTACTCAGACGAGAAATGGAAACCACATCAACTACAGTCCCAAAAATCGTGCCCTTTTCCCGCCACAGTCTAAGTGTGTTTACAGAGATTTGTAGACAGACCAACTGTCCAGCTAATAGCTCTAGCGTGCAACAAAAAAGACACATCTCTGTCATGGAAAAAATGCAACAGATAAAAGAAAAGAAGCGTTTCAAGATCAAAATCTAATGAAGGGGATGAAAGTGAAACGTGGTAAAATCTGATGTTCCTCCAGGCTATACTTACAGTTATTGCCTTCTGCTCAAGGTCAATTCCACCAGCAACACTGAAGCCAAGACCTGAGCCTTCCTCTTTACTCAGGAACACAATGTAAGTATTATCGTTAACCTTTGAACACAAAAACATAATCATTTTGACACGAAAAGTAAGACTACAGCAATATCGGTGGATCCGACTGGGTTGTAATATCGGTAGTTACCTCTGAGGGGTCTTTGGCTTCCTGAAGAAGGTCAGACACATAGGATTTGGCCGTTGCGCAGGACAGCTGTGTGAGCAGTTTATTCTGAGTCACAGGAGAAGTCGCCAAATCCTTTAACCTGGGAAAACAGGAGTCAATATTTTCCCGATATTTAGTTACTGCGAACCTGCAATGCTCAAGTAGATGTTGACGTTGATGATGATGGTGATACTTTACTTCCCTCTTTCTTACTAAATTACTTACAAATCAATCTTCAAGCTCATGATATTGTTATTCTTACTACAAAATGGCATATATTTGCAGTTTCTCGATTAAGATAATGACATTGACTGTCTGAATATGTTAACAAATTGCCATCTTGCATGGCCCAGTGAGACCGTGAAGGTGCCAGAAGACAAATTATGTATCAATACAATACAGAGCTAGCTGTCATTGATCTCCTCACCTGATGGACCAGCCAGGCTGTTGTCTTTTGGTCTCAGGGTTTCCCTGAAGAGTTTCCTCAGGTGAGCCATGATTACATCTGCTGACCCTGTTGTTCGCATCCACCCTTGTCAGGGTCACAGATGGTGGAGAGCACTCAGTCACTGCTTCTTTTTCAGGTATGGGTGGATGGATGCAGGGTTTGCTTTCATCGACAGTACTACTATGTATTCGAGTTAGGTCATCTGTGCATAGTTTTCCTAATTCAGGCATACTGAGAGCCCTGAGCTGCCGTAGCCGACCACGGGGATTCCTGTTATGCCTCCTTCTCAATACTGGAGGAGTCTGTGGTGAAATGCCATCTGCAGCTTTCTGAACTTCAGACTCGGGCCTAGACTCGGTCAAGGGAGTTGTGTTACTTGAGAATGGAGGCTCGAAGAGGCTCAGTGTAATGCTAGAAGGAACAGGGGAGCAGGGCTTGGTGGGGATAAGGTTTTCCACGTAAGACCTCAGACCCTTTTGCCTCGCCTGGCAGTCAGCAGAGTTCACTAACCCAATATAACCAGCAATCCTTTGGTTAAGCGAAGCTCTATATGCAAGAGCATAAGACTGAATGTCACTGCTTTTAGACACAGGCTTGTCAAAGTTTGCCAGGTTTTCAAAGGATTTTATCTTATGTTGAACAGAAAATGGATTGTAGTCCACAGACAAGGCTGTGTCCGTGAAGAAGCTTCTTCTCTCCATTGACTTTACGGACAGCCTTGATTTGCTGGACTTCGGCTTCTCATTATTACCCGTGTTCGAAAGCGTTGCTTTCGGAGAATGTACCGAATGTAACTCTGTGTTTTTGGTCGTGCAATCGGTCTTTTCTACTACGGAATGGGCAAGCGAAAGCATAGGTGTCAATCTTGTACCTGAGCTTGTTTTAGTGGTTTTAGAGTTTTTTGAATTCCCCGTGCCAATGCGAGCTGCAGGAGGTGATAACGAACCAGATAAGGAAGAAAGGCGTACTTCTATAAAAGTTCTCTGAGTGGCTGGTTGGCAGTTCTGGTCCTGTTTGGAGCCTAAGCAGACATCCCTCTCCTTGGTCAGTTGAACAGTCTCTAAAGTACCGCTTGATGCCACATGTTCAGCTATTTCTTGCCCTTTCTGACTTAATTTGGGCAAAACAAGAGAGCTGTTCTGATCAGGCAGGTTATTGACCTCTGAAATGTTGGATGTAGTTGTTATTGATGTTTCTTTTTTTTGCTGGATTGTGAATCTATCATTTTTGGAAGGCACTGGACTTTGACTTCTGGTAGGTTTTTGGATCGTCTCCCCCTGTTTGTTCTTACTCTTAATGGTAAGGCCCTTCAGTTTGGGCACTTCGGTGCTCAGTTTAATTTCATCTTGAAACTTAATCTGCGCACTCACCATGCCGCAGCCTGATTTATCTAAGGGTTTTGGGCAAGATGCCTTGAGAAAGGGATTTAAATCCATTGTAGACTCCAAGACTTTTTCTCCAACTTTCAGGGAATCTGATGTTCTTGTGTCTGATTTCTTTTCAATCTCTGATTCTAACAAAGTGGATTGGGTTTCTTGTGTTTGTGTATTCAAATGGTTTGATAACGCTGAGGTCTGCAAGGTATCTGCTTGCAACGGTGTGGCGGCGCCCTGAGTGGGACTGAGAGCAGCTGGTGGGGAGAGGCTGCTGATAACGCTTAGAGATCCAGGATTCAATGCTTCACATGTTTTCTGTCCCTCGGAGGGTTCAGTGGCACTTCGTTCATCAAGAGAGGATGACTCTATTGTACGGGATGGCTGACATGGTTCCTTTGTGGAGGAGATTCGTAATGATTGACAAATTTGTGATTGTTGTTGTGCTTTAGAAGAGCCATTGTGGTTTGTTGGTGATTCCGTGGAATTCAAGTTTGTGTTTGGACATCTGGCAGGTTGGAAAGGTAAATATTCATTTGATGGCTTGCTAAAAAGAGAGAGTCCATCAGAGGCAATTTGCTGAGCATGCCAAGAACACAACTCTACTTCTTCCTCTTCCGAGGAGGGCTGATGATGGCAAACACCACCACTGCCAATTGTATTGTCCCTCAAACTGTTGTCGCTGGGGGAGTCACTGGATGAATCACTGTCATCGTCTTTGGGATACATACATTTGGGCCTTTCTAATGGCTTTCCATTAGAACTTGCCCAACGATTTTCTTCTTGTTCATTCACATTTGCCTCATTTCCTGCACCCAATGAGGAACTGCCCTGAGGACTGGACACTATAGGAACCTTAGGGTCCTCCTTCTCCGTTAAAGATAATCCTGGGTTCGTGTTGCACACGGACTTGTTCTTCTCACTAATTCCTGATGAAATATCATCAATATTGGTGACAGGAAATTGAGACTCAGTGTCTGTTTGGGTATTGAGGTTAGAAATCCCTGAATTTTCACTGATTACTTCTTCATCAGATGCCCCCTGAACAGATCTTGTGGGGTTCAGTTGCGTGGCTCCGTTGCTGCTCCCTGGTGGCATTATTAAGCTTGATAGTTGATCTACAGCTTGGATCAGAAAATAAAACTACTTTAGTGAGGAGCTGTTAGATATGACAAATGAGAAAGAGTGTTTGTTAAAAGTTGTAGCACAGCCCCTTTTCTCCAGGTTTTGTTGAAATAAACCCATTTCTTATGCAGACAATTATCTTTACCTTTAAATTTTTCAAGTTGCCAAATATGAAGATGAGATAAATTATATTTTAGAAGTATACAAATGCAAAATAAGGAAATCTTTCTTCTGGTTTGGCAGACCAAATGTGACAGGATGCGTCTATTAACATGATCACAGATCATACATTCAAATTAAACTATGAAAGTCTTAAATCTGATGAATTGGGGTGTTCTATAACTTTTCACTACCAGCGTCTGACTATATCATGCTTGGCCATTCTATCACAGTACCAACATCTTGATAAGTGCACATCAACCCGCACATCAGCCACAGTGTTAGATGAAACAACTCCAAAGTCGTCCAAATACATAATATGAAAATCTTCTAAACGTATTGAAGGAAGCAGATTTGTTTTCCAAACCCGTAAATTATTATTTCTTGAAACGGGATAAGATAAAAAAGAACAGTTGTAGAACACAAATCACAGATATTTGTTCTCCCAAGGGGATGCAAATTGACTTGCTCTGAAAAGATGCCTGATTGTGTAAAAAGAGATGAGCTTGTATCTCATTTTATTCACGACTCCATGAAACCCTTTTCATAAACAACAAGTTTAAAGTATTTGGTATTGCATAACTTTCATTTAGAAAATCGTGGTTACATTTCGGCTGAAAGGGGCGATGAATGGTATGGTTTAGGGCAGCGGTCTCCAACCGCTGGGCTGTGGACCAGTACTGGTCACAGAATAGAGCGGAAGCAACTATCCTGCTCCGGTCGGGCTCAGTTACAACCCTCTTGGACTGACACAATGATAGAAAAGAAAAAAAAAAAAAAAAAAGAGGAAAAGCCTACAATCTTAAAGAAACAGAAAGTTGAATATAAAAGGCTACATGAGGAATACTACTTAAAATATGGGTTAATCGAACAACAGTTCTTGTATGCTAAGCCTGGTACCACACCTGAAACATATTCATACATGGCACCTGTCTATGTCACAAAAACGGTTTGGGCCCACCAGATTTGAGCATTTAAAGTAGATTTTACCCAGGGAGTCATGTCAAACTGCAAATTTCTTTGACATTCAGAATCTACAATAAAACAGTGGAATGAAATAGCTAATAAGTTCCCTGCCATTGACAACACTTCATGTTTTTTTTTTCCAAAGTAGGGTCCCGATGGGGTCGTGGGGAGGGTACTTTAGATTAAAAATCAGCTAATAACAACGTTTGGTAATTTAACTAAAAATAATGTAGCTAAACCTAGCATGCCAATGTTCATATGTCGTTTTCTTTCTTGAGTATCCGATGGCTCACTGAATTCCCGGATTAAGGAAACCATAAAATAAACAGTGGCAAAGTATGTGAGGGTATATTGTAGAACACAAATCACTACAATGCTATGTTTCCGTTGCTGTCACATTGCATCAACCATAACCGCAGGAAATGTCGATGTCAATGTATTTATTATTTAAAAAAATGTATTTTTCATGATTCTTACTTCAATTTCAGGAGTTAGTGAGAAACATTGCTGTGGTTAATTGTTAATGCGACCTGAATAATCCTCTCAGTAAACACTTTCAGATCTTGTTGAAAGTCGTCACTGTGTGACCCCCATCCACAGCAATGTTGACACTCAGCTATATACAGGTTAACACTAGTCTACAAATAGTTCTATGTTTCAACTAAGACATGTAAAGCATGCGGTGGGGGGGGGGGGGGGGATCTAAGGGGTGTTTTAGCA
>CAAKHD010024636.1:108884-127277 GCA_901007705.1 Fistularia tabacaria
CCCAGCTATAAAAAGGTTAACCCTAGTCTACAAATAGTTCTATGTTTCAACTAAGACATGTAAAGCATGCGGTGGGGGGGGGGGGATCTACAGGTTGGTCTAGCATCTAAGTGTACATTATAAGATAGTCACCATGGAAAGATAGCCAGCTGCTTGCAGGTTGGTTTGGCAGGGTGAGGGAGGGAGGGTTGATCCTACAGCTTAGGTCAGCATAAAAGGGGAAAACATGGTACTAGATATACTGAGTAGCAATCTGGCTTATAAAGACACGTTAGAAGGAGTGTAATTCTGGACAAAGACATCACCTGTATGTGCAAGGTTTTGGAAAACAGCACTGATGGAAAGAATAAAATGTCTGTACCGCTGACAAATCCGATTTCAATCTGGTCTTAATCGTCCCTTCTCGCAATCAAAGTTAAAGCCAAGGTGTTATTTTTAAATTCACTGTCAGTAGCGTTTTGTTGTTAGATTCATGACAAAATGTTCTTGTGAATATACTACAATTGTACAAAAGCCTGGGATGGACATAGAGAGAAACAAATACAGAAAACTGAGAATCTTTACTGAATAGATTCAAGCAAGGGACTAAGCAAACTTCACATTCTTCCACTTTCTGCTATGCATCCTTCCAAGATTTCTAATCTCTAACCTTTGGTGGAAACCAAATGCATGGAAAGCTTGCACTTAGCGACTCAGAATGTGGTTTGTGTCTAGATGTAATCCTCCTCTTAATTTTGGCCTACTCAAACGGTCAAACTTTACTGTGGTATGAGTATTTTGTAAATATGTGTCTTTTGTGTAGGAAAGTCAAATTTGAACTCAAGCTGCAAATAAAGAGTGGGTTGAGGCCCGAATCCTAAACAGGCCGACACTTTAGTGTTTGTATTCAAAAATAAAAGGGACAGGAAATTGGCTGGATAATATCTAGATGTGGCTCATGCACCAATGGAACAAGTGATTACCAAGTGATCTGGTTGGCATCTTTTTTTTTAGTCTGGTTTTAGTACACGGTTCTCTATGATGGATGATTTGATGAGGACGATAAGGACAGTTTGTCCTTGTATGTTATTTAGTTTTATTTTCATTGTCCTCCTTGCAGCTGCGAGATGATGTGTGCGCACGTGTGCATGGCATCATCTGCCTCCTGAGTAGAATTAGCCAGAAGCCATCTGGGACTAACTCCAACATAAGAAACTCATACACGATTACGTGTAAAACACTGCCACCTAGAGGCCAAACCAAGTAACTACAACTAGGTTCAAAATTGGAGGTCTAAAAAACTAAGGTCTAATTTTCATGAAGTTTTGAATATTACAAACCAGAAATAAAACATAAGAGTGAAAAGGCACTTTGAACCAATCAAATTAAATGAAATCAACTATCTGAAAAAAGTTATTTGACTGTTTTTTGCCCTCAAATTAATTCAGCAGATGCCAAAACTTGTAGACGCATTGATATCATTGATTATACATTTACAGTTGCTTATCTTTGCCTGCATCTTCCCTTTTTTTGCAGCTTCTGTGCAATGAAACCTGCTACAGTACAAATGATGATCCGAGAAGGCTGCTTATGGCCGGGTCTCCTCGGCCAGATCACTTGTGGAGGACAAGGGCCCCACTGGATCAAAAATGCTGAAACGTTTCCTTCAGCTCTCACATCACATGCCCTCCTCCCCGGGGGTCCTACCTGAAACGGGTCTCTTCACCTTCAGGGACAGTTTCAGTGGAAGGTTGTGCATGAGTTCGCAGATGTCCTGGTAGCTGGAGGAGGACACAGCTGTCTCTGCAATGGTGACAATTTCGTCTCCAGGTCTCAGCTTTCCCAGTGATTCCTATAGGGAGATCCGGTTTGTTTTTCACTGAGCAACAGATGAATTAGTGCACAGGTAAAACATACCTCATACTCGGAAATTAATGATACCATTTTGTTTATCATTGAACCTATATCATTTTTTAATTAAGGGGCCGTTACTAGGACTGGTGCACAAAAAAGCATCAAGGTTCAAAAGAATGATAATGATGTTGAAATTCAAAAAACTTGAGTAGACCTACTGAGATTACAGTATGTATTGAAAATAATAGGTCAAATTAACAAAAAAAGAGAAAAATATAAATATGTATATGTTTATAAACACATGATTTAATAATTGAACCCTTTTTCTTCACATTTTACAGCTCTACACCTTTTATTTCTCCATTTTTTCAGTTATTGCCAAAAAAAAAGGCATAAACAATTGAAAAGTAAATTAATAACACTAGAAACTAACATCCCCCCATGATAATGGTAACTTTGGAATTATATTATAAAGAAAATCGAAAATGAGGAATTTATCCCACACAGACATGAACTGGTAATATAAATCTAACACATCTCTTACGTAATCATGACATTGTTTTTCCTTTTTTTTTTGAGCTAACAACATTAAGTCACTCGCTGATACAGGATTGCCGCAACAAGGAAGCCAGTGAGACCTACCCGTTCTGCTGCCCCTCCAGGTTTTAACCCCGTGATGACGACTTTCAGGGGAGATGACATGATCTCCAGGTTGAGGCCGAACGACTCCTCACTGCTTCTGGTTAGAGTTACAGTGTCGATGCTGCAGACCCCCGTCGGCTCGCTGCTGCCACCCTTCCTACACTGCTGATGTGGTAGAGAGCCTTCTGTCCTAGGTTTTCTTATGTCATGTGCGGCGTACAGAGGAAGTGGAGCCGGAGCAGCCCCTGGAGAAGCTTCGTCAACACCGGGCTTCTGCTGCTGGAGCAGGTGAGCAGCTTCAACGCTCAACATACTTTTCACCCGCGTCAGCGCTTTATGCTCCAGCTTCGGGGAGCGCTTTGACTCCACCTGTCCTTCTTCCTGCGTAAGCGTGTCACTGCTGACGCTTAACCTCATGGAACAGAAGCCCCCACTGCCAGTCGCCTCAGCTTTGTGGTCAACGGGGCGGTGTATGGGCATGAACGGAGACTCAGATCCAGTGGTAAAGCTCTCCTCACACTCACTGGAACTGAGATCGGGCAGGGTCGTGACATCACTGCTGACACACCTTTGCAGGTCCTTACTGTCGCCGTCTGTGTCCAATGACGACGTAGCAACCAGATTCTCCGAATCCATAAGAGAGTTCTGGGCATCACTGACGTCCGAAGGGTCATGAATTTCCAGCCTACGTGCGACCCTACTGGAGTCTTCATTGTCACTGAGCTCCTCGTCCAGGCACATCACCCTCCGCTGACGGAGGAGTGGGCTCCGCACTGAGGAGGGGCTGCAGACAGCTGGCTGGCCAGTGGCCTCCACAGGAGGGTCGAAAGGGCCGTGGCAGTTGTCCTGGGATGTGGTGTAAAGAGGAGCACCCTCGGCTGGAGACAAGCTGAACCCTGACAACGACACGCAGGCACGGGGGTTTATTCAGCCAGAGACATGACCATCAGTTGACTTATGGATAGCAACAGTTGGATTATAGAGCATTATTTGATTGTAATTTACCACATGGCTGAGAGGAGCCGTCATCCATGGACGTGCTGCAGCTTCGGTGGTGAAGGGCTTCGTCGCTGCTCGAGCCCATCATTGATTTCGAGAGGGAGGAGTGGCTGCAAGCCTCTGGGGAGAAGTACTGAGACAACTCTGTCTCCGAGCTTAAGGATCCCTGCTGCGCATTGGTCAGGAAGACAGACAGAAAAAGATACACGCTATTGAGCCTTTTCAAGTATCAGAAATTATCAGTGTAATTGATATTTTGAACAGAGTATTTGGGGTCTTGTGATTGTTGACATGAGAAATTCACACTTGTTTTGACAAAAAATAACTGAGAAGTTTAATTGGATAGTATGTCAGGGTCAAACTGATAAATTCATTTTATGGCATTCTATTTATTCTATTCTTAAAATTAATATATTTTAAGGCTTTTTTTAGGGGTTTCCCCTGATTTCATATGAAATTTTGTCATTACTTCCTGGCATGCTAAGTCCAAAACATTTGTTTAAGTGGCCTTTGAGACACGGATTCGAATTCCTTCTTCATAGGCGACGATTACAATCAGATGGAGACATTTCACTCCAAGTTTCATCTTAATCCGCGTATGGGCATGTGACGTGATGGTAGGCGGTTGTATGAAAAAAATAATGCATGATTGCATACCCTGCTAGCAGGCTCCAGAAACCTTTTCATCGTCCAGCTGAGAGCTGGGGATCCATCGCCTTGCTTTTCCTTCATTGTGGGGGAGGGGCTCTTAAAAAACACACCTGTAGATCAAAACCAACAGCAGGACTGTTGAAACTTTTGTTTAAAATGTATTTTCCACATCGTCTTATTTGAAATGACTGCAACTGAAAAGGAATAGCTGTAACTATATATATATATATCTTTATTGTATAAAGGATGCATTGTTCAAAGATTAAATCTAAATGTGAAACAAAGTTGAGTTAGGGATAAGTTCTGTGGGAATCTGTTTGTCGGTGAGTATACTTCATGGAAGGCTGCCGGAGGAACCACACTAGCTAAGAATAAAATGAAATAAACTAAAATGAAATAACCAAGTCTCATACTGTATGTCTCACACACACATACACACACACAATGCACACAATGTAAATACATGTAATGTATCTCTTTATATATTTACACATTTGAAAACATGTGTTTGTATGTATGTATGTATATATAAATAGATAGTGTGTTTATATAGATATATATATGTGTGCATATGAACACACATAGCTATATGTATATGGCCGTAAATAGAAATAATTAAACATTTTAATCACATTAGTTACAGGATAATTGTTGACTGATTTAGATTTGTCACGATTAATATCTGCAATTGACTGTTTATTTTGTAGCGGCAAAAAGACTCTTGACGAAAGGCAATATATATATACACATCCATTGTCTGCTGCTTATCCTGCACTCAGGGTCGCTGGATGCCAATCCCAGCTGTCATCAGGCGAGAGGCGGGTACCACCTAGACTGGTCGCCGGTCAATCGCAGGGCCGCATATACAGACAAACAACCATTCACTCACTCAGTCATTTGGGTCAATTTTCCCAGTTTTTCCAATTAACCTGCCGCATGGTTTTGGACTATGGGAGGAAACTGGAGAACCCAGAGGAAACCCACACAGACACGGGGAAAACATGCAAACTCCACACAGAAAGGTCCCCTTGTCGGTTGTCGTAATCGAACCATAGTTTGTGTGTATGTATGTTTGTATGTATGTGGTTGTGCGTGTGTGTACGTGTGTATGTCTGTGTGTGTGCATATATATGTGTGTGTGTGTGTGTGCATGTGTGTGTGTATATATACATATATACATACAGTATATACACACATCTACATATATATACATACACACACACACACATATACATATATATACATTTAAATTCCCATCGAAAGGCCAACATGTTGTTTAGAGTCATCCATATTGATTGAGCTGGTTTTGCCACCGGATAGCATTGAAGCAACACTCTACGCCAGGGGTGCACAATTCGTCTATCGTGATCTACCAGTCGATCGCAAAGGTAGTATTGGTAGATTGCAAGACATTAAAAAAATAGACGTCAGACTATCATCCAGCCCATCACTTGATTGCTATACAGAGTAGGCAGTCAGATGACAACTGAATTTTTTCGACAGTGAGGTCACCACGCATGCGCAAACAACGGCGCTAAGTGCAGCAAAACTAACAAGCTAATCAGCGAGTTACCTCCAATTTTAAGCCCTCGCTTTTTTGATCTACCCGGTAGATCATTTTGACTTGGTCACTTTATAAGTAGCTCGCAAGCTGAAAAAGTGTGAGCACCCCTGCTCTACGCCAATGAGTGTAATTGTAGGATTTTGAGTCATTGTGCGCTGTGCGTGCATCAATTGCATTTAAATGTTTAAGTCTGACAGCGCTAAAATGTATAAATATACATAATAGCTTGTTTGTGATTGTGTGTGTGTCTCTACATTTTTCAAGTCAATTTGAGTGTATACATATTTATGTTTAGGCTCATTATTCTTTGATTGCTTATTTGAGGTTAGAGGTCACTGGTTTCTTCTTCATTCATTTTATCATTTGTATTGTGTTACATATAAATCCATGAAGTGGCACAAGCGCACGAACAAAGGAGAAAGAAAGCAAACATGGGCGCGGGCATCAGACCTGGGGAGTAAGTTGACTGTCTGCTCTTGTTGGTTTTTTCCCTGTGCGTGGATCGTGCGATCATGTGATCCATCTCCTGCTCAGACACCTGAGGGGAAGAGAGTCAGAGCATCACAAAAAAAGAAAAAAATGTAAAGCCAATACTTGCTAGAACTTGCCACCGACTTGCCAGGTTTGTAACTGCTACTTTAGAAGTTCAGGAAATTGTCAGCTAGTTAATTATCATTAAATTCATGACAAGAACAGATGTTCTCATGACTTATGTTTGGTAATAAAAAAATCTGCCAGTTGAGGAAATAAAATGTACGCGTCTTTCTTGGAAATGTAGCAAAAATCTTAAAAACAAGGCCTTTTACCAAAACTAGGATGGTCCTCGCGGCGTTATTCAGATTTGGATTAAGAGTACTTGGATTTCAAAATAAAACAAGGACCCAAGTCTAATACGGTGCTCCATCTGACGTGATGGCATTTTTTTGACAAGCCAGGAAACGTATGGGAAAAAGACATTGGAAATAAATATATCTTCTAAACAATACATATAAGAATTCCAAAAAATTGAGCATTCGCTGCAAAAACGATATGAATATCTCACCTTGGGGTTGGGGTGCCTGCTGATAATGAGGCTGACCGGACCTGGGCCACACTCACTGAGGATGGCGTAGGCCTCGCTGAGAGCAGCGTGGCGAAGGCTGACTGAGTCCACCTCTAATATCTGATCCCCACGACTTCAAGCAAGGTAAAGAGAGAATACCGCAGTCTAAGGCTCTTGAAGAAGTAAAAGCTAGTGGTCAATCAGACTTTGATTGGTAAGGCATATGCTGCCTTGAAATAAATGAATATAGGCTTGAAAAAATATATAACTTAGGACCTGATAACAACAACAAGGGTACATTTATGTTAATCAATGCATAATACAAGTTTTTCCTAAACTTGATTTCGCACCACTCTTGAATTTGATCTGACAGCCTCATAAAGCAATTAGAATGAAAAAAAAGCCAAAATTAAACTTCAATAATCTTAATAAATAATATGTACTTCAATAATCTTCAATAATTATAAAGGCACCTTAAAGAAGTTGTGAATGTCTCACTAAAAACTGAGTAAAACACATTCCTACTGAGTCAGTGCTGATAAGACTAAATTAGCCTTTATTAGGAACAGAATTCTGAAAACGGGAATAAGTGAAAAAAGAATATTCACCTATCATGGGATTTTTTTTACAGTCATTCGATGAATAATACGAACATGAATAAACAAACAGCCCTGCTGTTTGTACCTGAGTCTGCCGTCCATCTTGGCAACAGATCCCAGGGCAAGGCTGTGAATGTAGATACCCGGAGCAGAGTTTTCCAGAGTCAAACAGCAAACTCCAATCCCAAGACCGACCCCGGGCTCTGAAACAAGATGGAAACGTTTCAACAAAATAAACAATGTACATATGAGCAGGCTTCTACAACTGTTTCAGTATGCTGGGAAACCATCTTTATATTTTAAACTTTTAATATGTGGAGCCAGTCCAAGGCTTCTGATGAGAAAACAGCTTCTGGGACATTTTATTGGCAATTCCTTGATGATGTCTGAGTTGCTAAAAGTTCGGCAATGCTGACCTTCGCTGCAATTGGCTTCAGTGTAAAAGTTCATGTGATTCCTTAAGAAATATCCTATTGATTAATCATATTTGCAAGTTTTTCTGCAAATTCTTCAGCGCAATTATAATAAATCAAGATATTAAAAAAGGATAGTTATAATTCTGAAAACCTTTGTTTAGCGTAACCTCCATGATGATGCAGTCTTTGGGTCCAGGTCCGGGGCCTCTCCTCCTCTCCGCCTCTTCAAGCCCAGTGGGGAGAGGCGTGCCCCCGCTGGCATTGGAGTTGGGCGAGCTGGAGCGGCTGAGGAGGGTGGGGGTTGGACACGGCGTCAGGCTGGGGCTACGCAAGCGAGTTCGGATCGTCAGCGTCACCACACCTTTTTTCAATTGCTGTGGGGACAAAGACAGATAAATGCTTGGGTAGCCCCACCCTCTTACCACAAACATTTAATAGAGCTATATGTATGTTTCACATTCAAAACAATACTTGTATGTAAAAAAACAGAATCTATCATAAACATTCAGTCCACCTTGAAAGTCTGGATGGCCTGTTGATGTGTGAGTCCTTGCAAAGACTCTCCGTTGACCTCTAAAATCTCGTCTCCTGCGGAGAACAGACGCAAAACTTGAGCATGTCTGATCTCGAGCATCGCCTTTTTCAAACATTTTGCAACAACACTAACCGCGTCACTATCCATGAGCTGTTGCCGAATGCAACGCACACGAATGCATTGAGGATGGCCGAGTATGTCGGGGATTACCAAGATTACTTCTCAGAGTTGTCAGTTTTAGACTATTTGTAAACATACACTTCAGTGGCAGTGAGTCAGTGATGCTCCGCAGGGACACCGCCTAAACACTGGCCAGCAGAGGGGCATGTGTCTGCGTCCAATCTCGATGCTTAAAACGGTCTTTTCTCACACTGAGCACTCCGTGTTCAGAGCTAGAACTCATAAAGGTTATAAAAATGCATGTATTACAGTTTGTTGTTGAAGTTGAAGCACAAAACCACATTCAGTCTTTTAAAACGGCGCCAGTCAAATTGTATTAATAAATCGTTTAGAATTTTCTTTTCATATAATTTGTGTGACTGGTCCTTTAAATAGTTGTTTGATGAATCATTCTAATAATACATGAAATATACAACACATCATTATGCATTTAAAGGCTTTGACTAATACTGGGTGTCACAAATTATACATTAAGAAGAAACTTGTGCATGAAACCAAATGTCAGAAATTCTTACTGTATAAGATGCAATGAACATTATTTAGTGGTAGTTTTATGTCCTGGTCATTGTTCAATTCATGGAGCAATATGATGGTAATCACACTACAAACGACGATGGGAGAACCAGCTCTGGAAGAAAACGATTACTAATTTCTGGCGAAATCCCACATTTCTCAAGAGCCAAGTAAGTGAATAAGGCTATTTTAGGGGGTAAACAGATCTAGACAGTGGAGTCACTGTGTGCTCCGAGTTCGGAACGAAAGGGAAAGCATACCCTCTTTAAGACGTCCGTCAGCAGCTGCAGCTCCGTGAGGAAAAATGGTCTTTACAAAGATCCCCATCTGACCCCGTGCTGAGTCCTGCCCACCGACAATACTGAATCCCAGACCCTGGAAGAACAATATCCCGGAATCAGGAATATAGTGTATCATGGCGGTTTGGAGAACAATGTGGGCAACTTTGCGCAGGCAGGCGGCAGGTGGGACTTTAGATTTGAAATGATTTTGAGTCGTTTATTAAATATTTGGAACAATAATTTTATGATATTTAGCCATTTATAACGATATTTCAAATATATTTCAGATGTTTTAGTTAAAAAGTGACTTTTTGCTAAGTTAAAGGCATCTTCCCTGCATTCAAGGGAATCTACACAAGAAAAAGACTGATTTGCAGTGGACGAAATCACATTCCACTCTTTGGGTGAATACTGTCAACGAAAATTCACATGTTTTACCAGGCATGAATCCATCTCTCTATGTCAACAAAAAAATTATATAGCATAATTTTCACTATATTAAAAACTTCATATGGAGTCACGCTTCGATGAAATTTGATTTTATGGATACACTGACCGGTTTATTTATTGTCTATATCACTTATCCGGCACTAAGGGCTGCGTGACACACACACACACACACACACACACACACACACACACACACACACACACACACACACACACACACACACACACACACACTCACACACACACACACACACACACACACACACACACACACACACACACTTTAAAAAAAACACAATTGACGCTTTACATCTGATAATGAAACTACTCACCTTGCCCTGGCCTTTCATCAGCACGATACTGGAGATAATGGATGGCTGCGCCAGTCGCCATGGCGACTCCACTTGAATGGTGCTCAACGAGCGAGCTGATTTCTTAATGATCTGATATTCCTTGTTAGGCGATTAAAACAACAGGAAACAGGAAACAGTCATGATTATTATGTGATATAATGTAATAGTACATCCCCACCACCTCCCCAGCAATTAGATCCCAGTTTGACTGAAAGCCATATCTGAATCCATCCAAGTTGATCGACGGATTCAGCTCTTGAGTTTCAATAAGCCTCTCAATAACACAGCAATTAGCGTCATCCGCTCTCCTTGTCATTGTCGTCATGACAATCAGTGTGCGTTGTATGAGCAGGGTTTGAGCTTTGATGCGCCCCTGTGTGTGTCAGTGTGTGTCAGTGTGTGTATGTGTGTGCTTCCATACCCCCCTCCCCCCCCATATAATACTATGCTTGTGATATGACATAATAAATCTCCAACTGGTAATTTTCTTAGAAAATGAGACCGGGCATTCAGACCTGTCTCACCCCAGCCGTGTCCAGCTGCTGAGGTAAGGAGTGCTTGCGTCGGCCCGGAGGAGGTTTCTCCATCATGTCGCAGCTGCCGACGCCGTTCTCCACGAAAAGCTCATCGTCCTCGCCCACTGATTCCAGGCGGCTGCTGCCACCTGAACAGAAAGGAGTGTCCACATCAACTCTTGAGGCTTCCATATCATGTTGAGTATGGATTCCATCCCAGTGGGTAACAAACTTTTCCTTTTCCGGGCCTGTTATTGTCATTTGAAGAATGAATTTGAATTCATTTGTTAAGAAAAGATTAAATCTATGACTAAAACTCAAACATGAAGTCAAGGGATTTAAAAAAAAATGTGATAAGTGTGAAGTGTGAAGTGTGAAATGAAGGAAAAATTTTATATAAAAAAATATAGAATGGTGTTCACATATATATATATACATACAGTATATATATATATATATATATATATATATATATATGTCTTAAACTGCTGACATGTACTTTTTTATTCAGTTCCAGATGATGAGTTCAGGGTACCTTCTACTTTAACAATGGGCGTATTTAAAGCCAGGAATGAATGCAGCATTTGGTGTTGTTAAAGAACATTTTGCAACAAAGGACCGACCCTGGGATCGGCTGGAGATGTTCACAGGTGTGGAGCTGGCGCAGGACCCCCTGGGCATCTCGGCGTGACACGGGTCGTTTTGTTTTTCCGTGTTTGCCGGCTGTAAGGGCATGAAAACACAGATTTTATTTATCATATTAAACCTACTATAGACTTTCTTCTGACAGGTGGTCTGCCAATTTGATCACATGATAGCCATCAGTAAAATGACACATTCACTCGCGCAGCGCTTTTCTCATTTCTTGATCAGTGCCCATGTTCCGCACAAATAGTCTTTTTTTACAGAAACATATTTTATTGTGGGCGACACAGGACCCCCTGAGCACCTCGGTGTGGCATGGCTCGTCTTGTTTTTCTGTGTTTGCCTGCTGTGAGGGCGCGAAAACACGCAGATTTTATTTATCAAATTAAACCTACAACAGACTTACATCTAGCTGGTAGTCTTGCCATTTTGATCATAGCCATCAATAAAATGACACCTCCATTTGTGCAACGATTTTCTATGATCATGATCTGTCCCCATGTTCTGCACAAAAAATGTTTTTTTACAGAAACATATTTTGTTGTGGGCGACACAGTAACGAAGTGGTTCGTGCTTCTGCCTCACAGCAAGAAGGTCCCTTGTTTGATTCTAACAGGGGGCCTTTCTGTGTGGAGTTTGCATGTCCTCACCATGGTTTGCTTGGGTTTCCTCTGGGTTCTCCGGTTCCCTCAAACAGTCCCAAAACAATGGCGGGGGTTGATCAGAAATGTATGAATGAATGAGGGAATAGTTGTACATCTCTATATTTGGCCCTGTGATCAACCGGCGACCTATCCAGAGTTTACCCCGCTGTTTATCTTGCCTAATGACATCGAGGGCAGGCTTCGGCCCCCTGCGACCTTGAGTGCAGGGTAAGTGGTATAGATAACAGATGGATGGATGGATATTTTATTGTAAACCATTTGCTTAGGAATGAGAGTAAATTTCGTGACATGCACTTCGACTGAGCTATTTCTGATGAGCCCCCTGTCACATTTTGATACAAAGCATTAACATTCACAAACTGATGTCATGTAAAGACGACAACACTGAAACTGCGCTGACACAAAAGTTAACTTTTTGACCGTTCACCATCACATTTCCCCCGGCTAACAACATAATAACAGACGGCGAGATAATAAAGGGTCTTTGTGTACCAAGTGGGGCGTGTGCAGGCTGTTGCTGCTGTTGGAAGTTTGTTGTGAACAAGGGCTGGCGGTCTGAGACAGGGAGGATGAGGAGCTGCACGTGCTGACGAGGTCTGGCAGACTTGTGGATGGGAAGTGCTGAAAACCAACGTCTGACTCCTCCTGGTTGGGCGCAAAGGTGGATGATGGAGAGATCGAAGCAGAAATGCACAGCTATTAAAAAAACTTTCCACAGGAAGTGTGGAATCACATGAAGTTTTAGCCATAATACTGATATTTTGAACACAGTTGTCTTCTTTATGTATGCTTCAGTTCTCTCCTTTTTCTTGAGGGATGTTTGAAATTAGAATGCACTCTGGATCCAAAAAACCCAACGGCTGATTTGAAAGGCAAAAATGATCGGTTTTAAAAATTGGCAGAAGGGGTCATAGTCAGAGGCTCCAAAACACAAAAGCAGCATCAAATTTTCCAGCGTTAAAATACCGAAATAAATCACTTTGCAGCGTTCACTGCATCCAGGAAAAACTGTCAGTTGTGAATCTAAGACACAAACTGATACAAAAAAAGTAATTTGAGAGGAAATTTGGGAAAACTGCACGGAACCGATGGCAGCAGAATATGTTTGAATATATTCAAATACTAATAGTATCGGATATAGCTCAAAGTGGGGGAACTTATAAGTACTCGCTAAAAAAATGACATCAAATCCAAGAGACGAATCTCTTTTTTCTAACTTTTTTATTATTTATATGTAACCAGTTGGCTATGATTTATATTTATCCAATTTTGTATTTCACAGAGCTTGTTACTAATCATAAGATAAGATACACTGCCCGTTCAGACGAAACTGTGGCTTGTGGGGTGATTACACACCAAACCGATGAAAGGATTTGAAAAGACATGAACTTTGTATATTCAAGATGAAGCATGCTAAAAAAACTATGAATAGGCCACAAAATTACAGCAAAATATTTTCCATTTCAGACACTACCAATGCTATTTCTATGGTTCTTTCATTTTTGTTTCTTTTTCTTTAAATACCCCGGCACAAAATTAATTCACAGGGTGAGTAAATACATTGCCCTTGGTGTTTCAATTCAATATTCCAGGTCAGTGAAACTCTTGTACAATGTTTAATTTCCCGTCTGCTGTATTACATCGTGCACGAACAACAGGCATGTACTATGCGTTGACTGTGTATGCGAGTGTGTGTGTTCACATACGCACCCTGCTAGCCACCACCAACTGCACCAGACCTGTTGTAGATCGGAGAATAGCAACAGCCTCCTGATGAGTGAGCCCCACCAACGACTGGCCATTGATCATTAACAACTCATCACCGGCTTGAAGGCGACCGTCCCTGAAAGAGACGCAAAAAACACACACACACAACGCACGCACACCTGAAATTTCAACTCTTGTTTGCAGCCCTCCTATCCAATCATTGCTTTAAAAATATCCACAAGAAACTAGTCACAACAAAGTCCGGCAATCATCTCGAGTAACTGGTTTATCATTGCACAACACAATTCAAACATGTAGCTGCTTAGTCGATGAAAGCCAGAGGCCTATCAGAAACTTCGCTGAGGATCCCCTGAAAGTGCCATCCCGTACCTGTGAATGGCTCCTCCCTCCTCTACGAATGCAATGTTAATGCCATGGGGAGAGCGTTTGGAGCCTCGACCGCCAGTGATCTGGATACCCAGGCCCTCTTGACCCTTCACCAGGTGCATTTTCCAGATGTGGCTGCCCTCTCTGGACTGGAAGGGAATAGAAAACACCAGGCAATATATCATATATGATGCAAAATCAAAATTTCAAATCAGTCCCAAATATGTCTCCCTTAGTTGCGTCGAATATTAAAAAGTACTCATATTGCATCCATCTTTGGGTTGTTGCATTGCCTGCCTCCCAAATTGAGGACTGCTTTAACACCCTGAGTGAAAAGGAAGGCCCTTGGGTGTTAGAGGCGTTCTGACAAACATGGCTTAGCTGGAGACTCTGTTGAAGAGGCACGTAACAAGACAATGATGCAATGATGCACTAACTGCGCATCCGTGACCTATACTCTCCCAGAGTCAGGCATCGGGGCAATCGACATCACTGCTGACCAATCACACGCCGGACACAACCTATTCTTCCTTCTCCCCCCTAGTAGGAGGTATCGACCACTGTACGCCAGCTCTGCCAGACATGGGAACAGCTTTTTCCCACAAGCCATCACTCTGATAAACACATAAATCCCTTCAACACCTGACAAACCATGTCATAAACCAATGATAACATCTGTAGATGGTCATCACTTCCTCAAAACAGGTTATAAAATGCCGCCTCTTTATCATCTCATGTTGATTATCATCTCATGTACTGTCACTTTTCACTGCTCACTGTACATATTGTGATACATATTCCTATTGAAAATAATACAATACTATGTATTTCCAGACATGTTTATCCATCATTTATTCATCCCTTTGTAGTACTTCACTGACAAATTGTCATTGCTTGACTACACTGCACCTTTAATTTGGTATTTTGTACTGTTGATAATGTCCTCTTGCCCACTCATTGTCCACCTTCACGTCAGGACAAGGTGTAGCCATCACTTCGTCACCCAATTATTATTATTTTTGTTGTGCTAACAATGTGTAAATGTGTATGTATATATGTGTATGTGTATATTGTATGTATAGTGTATATGTGTGTGTGTGTGTGTGTGTGTGTGTGTGTGTGTGTGTGTGTGTGTGTGTGTGTGTATATATATATATATATATATATATATATATATATATATATACGGTTTTTGTTTTTTGTTTTTGTTTTTTTTCCTTTCCCTCTAATGTTGCTGCTGCAACACCCGAATTTCCCCTATGGGGATCAATAAAGTATTATCTTATCTTATCTTATCTTATCTTATCTTATCTTATCTTATCTTATCTTATCTTATCTTATCTTATCTTATCTTATCTTATCTTATCTTAACCATAAACACTTACAGTGCTTTAAGTGTGAATGAGATGCTATGAATATGTGTTTGGATTCTAAACTCATTAAGTTTATACATGTATATTTTTGTTTGGATGAACAGAACATGGTAACAATCAATCAATTCAGGATTGGGCTTAAGATTTCAGTGACTACTCCAAAAATAAACACCTACATTTTTTCTCGAATTGACACAGGTCCAACAATTTTACCATCAGAGCATCTTAAGAGAAGGAATCCATCAATGTTATATTTACTATTCAGAAAAAGCCAAACATATCACTGTTTTGGTCTGTATGATATAATAATAATAGCATTTATTCAGGAATAGTATACCTCAGACTGGCCATGTCTGTTATAAAAGCTTTAATATGATAGCAGCATTACTATGGGCCAGATGGCCCGACAAGGCCCTCTAATTCCTAATTCCCTTGTATTAATAAGTGAGAAAACAAACATTTCTAAAAATATCTTAAAGCTATTTTGAAGTTATAGCTTCAATATGGTGTTATTGTTTCTGGTCAATTTTTTACTATTTAATTTTTTTGACTTATCATTTACCATTTTACAAAATACTGTGATTCATTTTCAAATGAGTGTTTAAAAGGTAAATGTGTACACACACAGCTGCTTTAGCATCACACACAATGAGGGCCAACAGATTGCTGGCAGCAAGTGTGAATCCTTGATCACATGGAGGGTTATTACACAAATGGGGCGGTATGAAATTCAGCGTGGATGAAAAAAGCACAAACTTGAAGCAATATTAATATTCATTAGTACTTTGATTGTTGTATTTTTTTGCAAAAATGCCGGATGTGTATAGATTGTAGGAGTGCGATCCTGAGATATCATCCATGCTGTTATTTAAGGGGCTATAGACATGAGCATTGGAGCATTTTACAGACCACATTAATGTGCACATATGAGACTTTATGGATATTGGCGCGATGCCTTGAATTCATATATCAAAAGTAATTTTAGAGACTTGTGTCTTGGGTGACGTAGGATTCACACTCATTGATACATCAAAATCTTATGGCAACTGCCATTAAATCATTATAGATGTTAATAGATGATAACTTTGTTTAAAACTCTTGATGGATAAAACTCGCGATGGATTTATATTGGCCTTTTCCAGGATTGTCCTTCACCTTAAAACACACACATGCTTCCATTCATATGCGTATGCTAAAGACAAGGTAGGTTCATGGACTCCATCAAAGCAGTGAGATTCAATTTACCAGCAGAATGAAAATGAATTAGGGCTCTAAACAGAATTGAATGGTTTCAGGCGTATTTTAACAAAATCAATATTCAGTCTTGTCTGGGTGTGTCTTTTCATTCCTCCTGGGTGTGGTTCTTTCAGAGATGTGTGAACAGTACAAAAAAAAATCTGTCACAAATCTAACTTGCTGCTCATAGTACATGTTTTGTTAATGCTATTGTTATAAGGAGTTAAACCATTTCTTTCATTAGGAAAATGTTAGGGGACACACTGAATTCTAGTCTGGTGCCCTCCACCCTGGGATATACAACAATATCGAAGTTTCAGGAACAAGATTAGAGTATGGAAAATACTGTTTGTCACCTTATAGAGAACCCCTGTATTTAATCTAGATTGGAATTCTACCTCTTAATCTTATATAATAGCATCCCCAATCACACAGACACACGCACACGAAGCCTCACGCAAACCTTTGCATTGACTGATGTTTACAATCCCACCTGCCTTCACTTGGACTGCAATTAGACATTCGACAACCTGCGGACATGAAAAAGCTTATAGAAGAGATTAGATTTTTTAAGGTTTGACACACTTACAGCAGACATCATGTGACATCAGGAGTTTAATGTGTGAAGATAAAACAGCAGCTGTCCATCTCATTCCCGTGACCCACATATTAAACCGCTGTCTTATAGCTCTGGTATATTTATTGTGTGCTTTTGACTGTATGTGTGTGTGCGTGAGTGATAAAGACAGGGATTGTGTGATGGTTGTTAAGAGTAGAGGTTCGATCCCATTTGCTTTTCAACAATCTGTGCAGTGATTCCCACAGATCACCGTGCTATAAAATGCTATAAAAGTATGAGCCTGATTCAGGTCTAAACCTACTGAAGGCCACTGACTACAATTATTCCTTAAGCATTTAAGTATATCTAATATCTGTCTAAAAGAACATGTGCACCTTAATGGCAGTGAAAGTGGATTTTTTTTTTTTTTTGCTTTTTGAAAAAATGGAGGATGCACTGAACAAAAGACAGGAGGCTTGAGGTAGCAGAGATGAAGATGTTGAGGTTCTCTTTGAGAGTGACGAGGATGGATAGGATCAGAAATGAGTCCATCAGGGGGACGGCTCATGTTAGATGTTTTGGAGAGAAGGTCAGAGAAGCCAGACTGAGATGGTTTGGCCATGTACAGAGGAGGGATAGGGACTATATTGGTAGACGGATGCTGGAATTGGAGATGCCAGGCAAGAGGTCTAGAGGAAGACCTAAGAGAAGGTTTATGGACGTAGTGAGAGAGGATATGAAGTTAGTTGGTGTGACAGGAGGATACATAGAACAGGGTTAGATGAAGTAGGTTGTTTTGATGTGGCGAACCATGAAGGGAAAAGCCGAAAGGAAAAGAAGAAGATGTTAAGGTTGGATCGGCTGGAGACAGACAGACAGACAGACAGACACACAGATAGATAGATAGATAGATAGATAGATAGATAGATAGATAGATAGATAGATAGATAGATAGATAGATAGATAGATAGATAGATAGATAGATAGATAGATAGATAGATAGATAGATAGATAGATAGATAGATAGATAGATAGACAGATCTCGCGTGTGTGCATGTTATGTGTATATGAGCCTTTTTTCAGTATCTAGTCCACAGGTTATGACAGTGTGTGTCTGTGTGTGTGTGTGTGTGTGTGTGTGTGTCTGTGTGTGTGTGTGTGTGTGTGTTACTTCACATGTTGTTATATATGTCCAGCAACAAAGCTGATGTATGTAGGAATTTCCCCTATGGGGATCAATAAAGTATT
>CAAKHD010024636.1:134731-148778 GCA_901007705.1 Fistularia tabacaria
GTGTGCTCTTCCGATCTGAGGGTAGCACTGGAGGCAGCCTGTTCTGTAACTGTTTGAGACAAGCCCCAGCCCCAGCCCCCTCCTCTGCCCCCCAGTGCTACCCTCCCAAAACACAAACAGCAGTGGCAATGTGGGTGTGTTCAGGATATTCTGCTGAGTGTTTGACTTTTTTGCATCTCCACAGAGAACTGGCAATCTATTCTCTGGGCTTTTCATAGAAACCTCTGGGATGAGGTCAGGAAGATTTATTAACCGAATTAGAATGATCACGTCCATTACGTTTAAGTAAGTAAATGGGAAATGTGCCAGAACCTTGCTTTGGAGCCAGGACCTGATTGGATGCAATACATTTAAATAAGGAAAGAAAAAAATGTATATTACCTCTTACTGGAAAGGCCATCACATATTAACTCACAACCTCAAATTGATAAAAATGTATGTAATATAAATAAATGAGCTCATCCCTCACACTCCCCAAACAAACTCCCCTGAAAGAAGATCAAGTGGAGAGTCTGGATGCAGATGACTTGGAAAGTGGAAAAAGGGGGTCTCAGATGTGTCTAACAGGATATGCGCCACCGTCGACATTGTCATAACAATCTCCCTTCAAATGGCCGAATATTATTTCTACTCATAAGCACTGGAATGGAATGTGGCATGTTTGACATGTAAATGTCAACATTTTAATTTAAACAGCCAAAGATGTACAGCTCTGCCATTGTAGGCATAGTAAATGTGCATATTTAACATAGCTTTAAAACAAAGGTCAACAACATGGTAAGAACCATCCTCACCAAGACCAGACAATCCTTCAGGAATGACTATTTCAAATGAATAATTTACCACAATTTAACTATCAATGTGTCATTACTGATTCCAATCTGTCATTGATAAGAGATTTTGAAGAACTGTGTAGTTTTAGTATATTAGTCATTGTAAAGGTCTATCGTGATGATTGTGATGTTTTTTTTTAATCATGTTTTACGGCATACTATTCATATAGTGATCTTCTGAATTATGATGGGTTGTTAAATACTCTTCATGTATAAGCCCAACTAGAGAAAATTAGCAACAGCTATAAACTCCCTTTGCAGGACATAAGTAGCACTCTTTGTAATTAGACTATGATTGTATCGTCCCAATCTCAATTCTATTCTATTCCATTCTATTGAACGCCGATATTAAAAACAGTTTCGAGCAAATATGTCAGCTGTAACAAAGCAGCAGAAATGTGATCTCTATAAGTCTATAATATACATGATTGTTTAAACTACATAGTTATGTCGTGCCTAACATTTTATTTGAAAAGTTAACACTTCTGCACTAAAACCACTTACAACTGTCAACTAGTCCCTCAAAGTTTAAGAAAAGGTAAAGCTTCCATTGCTGTTCTCTTTTTAAATATGAGCAATAATTCAAGTTGCGGAATCACAAAGAAACCCAGTGCGTGCTTTCTTAAATCCGTCATCAATAGGTGAATGGAAACTAGTTGCAATTTAGGTCAGACATTTTAAGGCATCAAAAAGGACTTACAACAATAAGAATGAAATTAAGAGAATTGATTTTAACTTAGAGGCAATAAATGATAAGATCATCTTATTTGAGTTTTCAATCTGAATTTAGACAATAACTGGTCTTTAATTAATGCACTATGACATTTTTTTTAATGTCTAAATGAGGAAATTATACAGCATTTCTATTTAAATTAGGAATGTCTGACTGCAACTGGAAGGGGCATTAGGGACCCGCTCCACGTGCAGGGACATTTTTGTCGAAAAAGAGATTTCTTATCTGGCTGTAAAAGACTATTTTCTAAGCTAAGAGTAAATGAAAATGACTAAAATCACACCTCTGATGAAAGATAGGACAACAGGCATAAAGAAGCTGAATCCATTGACATACATACATGACAATCGTAAATAACAACAGTCTTAACATGACATTTCTGGTAATGACCTTAATCCATGTAAATGGAACCCTTCCCCCATCCGCACATAATCTCTGGCTCACTGCTTAGCAGATTTAAAGACCTGCAATGATACCGCTTTACAGCAGGACTCACTGGGAGCCACAAGTGGTTGCGCTCGCCACAGGGACACATCTGCTACAGGATGGAGAAACTGTTATGAAACCTTTCAGTATATGCACTCCATCCATTGTGGCCCACATTTATGCGAAACACACACAGAATTGGCTTATATTTCATACACTTATATTCATTTTTAAATGATGAGAACACAGAAGGAAGAAGTAAGGGAAGATCTATGAAGGCTGTGGTTACATGACAATAGGCGTGGTCCAGTGTCCCCACAAGCACTGATGTTTGTGAAGAAGATACAGTAAGAATGTGTGAAACCGTCAGTGTGCTGACACACCACAAACACGCACACACACTTCACGTCAATGTACAAATTCTGACAGGAGCATGGCGGCTATAAATGGCACAACAGTGAGATCTGTGACACTGTAAATGTCACATTAATATTTCAGTAAGTCATGGTTTATAGTGACTTTTTATTTGGTACTATTTTGTTTTTCTTGTTTTTTTATGGAGTGACTGGCTATTTGTCTGTATACGACAAGTGAATGACAGAGTGAATGGTTGTGTGTCTCTTTATGTGGTCCTGTAACAGCTCGACGACAGCTGGGATAGGCTCCAGCATCTATTATAAACATGTATTATACACTCAGTTAGCAATATCCATATCTGCACTATTATAAAGCCATCTCAAAAGTACATCTCCTACGAAGCCACGCCATTTCACAGCACAGCAGAACTTTCTGTCTAGACTGAAGCCAGCGCTTCATACCGGCAAAGCGGAACACATCGCCAGTGCTCGAAATTAGTCAGAAACAAAGGTGTTGATGGGGAAGGCACTCGGCCCCGTTTGAGCGCTATCAGTGACAAGGTATCAGATCTTAGCATTTTTAGTTAGTGGAGGTTTCTGAGATTAGTATCTCAGCAATTTGTTGACGGATTAATCTTCAGCTGTTTTTGTCATTTTTTTCTCTGAGAGAGAGATCCAAGTTTGATGAGTGAAGCAGCCAAGACAGAAACTTTTCATTGCAAATGGGCCGTGAACAGACCACCCCAGACTTGACGGAGCAGGAACGGAGTCAAGAGTCATAGACGTTCCAGATCAGGTCCAAATGTACAATAATTTCCTCCTTCTTAACACCAAACGGTCTGAAAAATGATAGTAGAATCAAATCAAAATGTGGCGTTGGAGAACAGTCATAACCTAAATACACAAACACACACACACATACGCACGTCTTTAGGATCAGCTAACACATCATCATTGTAGAAATATTCGATTGTTCATTATCCTTCGTCGCATTTCCAGTTAAATGTCTGATTGAGACTGACATTTTTTTCCCAGAGCCACATTAATCACAAAGATGGACCATAAAAGCAAACCAAACACATGCTGCAAAAGAGTGAAGACAATGGCCGGTTAATCTGAGATATAGGAGAACTCAATCCTTTAAAACTAGCATTGATTCCCAAAAGTAATCAGCTCAGACAAGGCCAGACAGGGGACGCATGCTTAAAAGCTTTGTTGCCTGACCTTACTCGGACTATTCGGACCACCGGCCGCACACTATTGCAAGAATGCGCTACAATTCAGGGGTCTTTTTGACACGTTTTTGACTCAGGGGGATGTGAAATTCTGCCAGCAAACAGTACAGCGGTATACAGTTTCTGCAGCCGGTGATAAAATACAAAGCACTCGGATCCACTTTCAGGCTATATCCCAATGAAGAGGTTGGGGCTTCAGACTTTTTTCGATCATTTCGTGACACCAAAGGCTGGCTCTCAAAGGTTACTTCTACCTGGGTTTTCATGCAATGAAAAAAAGGTGGTCTATTTAAGGTAATTTACATGCGAGGGATGAGCCTTTTTTTCAAATCTGGATATGCCCCAGACATTTCCGATGGCATCGACAGACTAAATCAATAACGTGATGTTCAGTGGCCCTCATTTTTTTTCAGATTTCCAATGTCAGAGTCTATTTGAGCCGATTGTTTACAGCCATGCGGTTCGGGAGAGCATAAGGACGTCTTGCTTCTTTTCTCCAAATCAGTCTCCATCCAGAGCGGTGAGATGGCGACACTCCCGGAACGGCACCCAAATTGCCATCAATACATTCATTCATAATTTCCACAGCAGCCTCCATATTTCCTGACTGAGAAAGAGAGAGTGAAAGCCTGAGAGAAAAGCAGGAGGCCAAATAATTACACAGAACTTTTATCATCACATGAAATATGTGTAAAAATCCCTGAAAGTGTAATTTTTACTGAATAAATAAGGAACACAGAAGATTCAGATTCACAGAGGATCCAGTTTATAGACTAGTATATTAGCATTAGTGTTAGTATAAAAGGTTTCATAAAGGTATTTGTGGGATTCTACACATTGCTGTGTCATTGTGTTCATGTTTAAGGGGGGCCCCAAAGCTCGGGTTCCTTTCAGATAACTTCACACAGCCAGTTAGCATGATTTAATAATACATCATTGTTTCTACAAATAGATTTGTATTTCAAACTAACAATAGGGAGCTAAAGCACTACTCTGTAATGATGGAAAGAAATATGAATATGGGAAACATGTTGATTTAATTGGTTCTCCTAATACCCACAGTAGGAAGCGTTATTAATATATGCGGAAAAAGTGAGTCTGGAGACAAAAAGAACATTTCCTTCCCTGGGGGAGAAGCAGCGCTTAATTATGATTAAGAAACTAAAATGTTGCTATAATAATGTAACTGATGCTCCCATCTAAAAAAAAGCAATTTTGGTTTTATAACCACTGGCGCATTTTGAAATTTGGCATATTCTAAAGCGAAACAACATTTTTTGGAACGATAACATGCTTTTGTGACAGTAACTATTTTCAAAAATCCCTTGAAATATTCCAAAAACTACTTAAAAGGATAGCTTATGAGCAAAATGTTGTTTATACAGCTGTACGGTGTATACATATGACATTGTAAATTGAAATACCATATTCTAGAATTGCATCTCACTATGATGGCAATAATAATGATAATAATAATAGTAGTAATAATAATTTCAATTTTTTTATTGTTATTCTGAAGATATTATGTGAACTCCTGGACACAAACTTCCAAAAGCACCTAGGACTGATGTATCACACTCTGAGTGACTTCATCTTTGAGTGCCTTCCGGAAGGTTGTAGTCTGCATCTTAATGTAACTCTTCCTATTTTTCCCTCACAGTTTGAGAATAAAGGATTAGTTCACCACTCTTTGTTTCATGCTGACCTAAATGTCCTGTCCAATCCTGTGCAACTCCTCCCCCAAGCTCTTGTCTACAGACCATATGGCCAAAGATTAGAAAAAAGGCCCTTATCGGTACGTCTGGAAATATCACATAGTGAGGGAATACAGGAGGAAAGGGCAGTTAAGTGGCCGTGTATCGTCTCGACCAGACCTGGGCACTTTACGGCCCGGGGGCCGCATGTGGCCCTCTGGGCGTCCCTGTCCGGCCCACGTGAGGTAAATCAGAACATGAACGACAAAGCATTTATTTCGTTCACGTGATGCAAGGGTGTTGCTTTTCTGTTATCGTTGGTTCGGCCCTCCAACAGCGTTCAGGTTTCTCATTTGGCCCCTTGTACAGATGAATTGCCCACTCCGGGTCTAGACGCTCTGATTACAAAACAGGTTTTGAGGCATTTCAAATCTGCTAATATAAAATTGCCTCGTCGTTATAATAAAATGGCTAATGGAGAGCTGTGTATAGTGATGTCACACAAGCCAATATAAATTCCTGCTTCATGAACAGCTACTATTAAAGGGATTATTCTGTGAATGGGAGTATGAATCCATTCAAAAAGAAGTATTTTTTGTAAAAACAGAAGCAAACAGAGTTGCAGCACCACTAGATAAAATGAGTTTGAAAAAAGTTAGACTGGAAATAAGTCTCCCAAAGGAGAAAATAAAAACTCCAGGGAAAGGGTTTTCTGGTTCAGTTTGGAGTGAATGCTGTGGTCATATTATCTCTGGTCAGAGGGTGAAGGTGGTTCTGGCTGTGAGGCTGGACTGGGGAGCTTGAACATGCCTGGGATAACACATATTTATTGTTTCAGGCCTGACTGAGCTGCAGTCAGCAGTTCGACTTAGCCCAGTGCAGCCGGGGGTGGGGTGGGGGTGTAGCTCTGTCTGCACCTACACTAAAGACCTTGTAACTCACTGTTTATGGAGGTATATGACTTCTGTGGTGTGCATTATAAAAGCTACAACCTGCTCATGGTAAAGTTCACCAGCTGTGTGTGTGTGTGTGTGTATGTGTGTGTGTGTGTGTGTGTGTGTGTGTGTGTGTGTGTGTGTGTGTGTGTGTGTGTGTGTGTGTGTGTGTGTGTGACAGAGGGGGCGGGATAGCTAATATTCAAAGGCATCTCCACATTTTCATTTTCATTTTCATTTCCTGGCCAGTAAACTTTTAGAATTTAAAATGAAAATATGTTTAGTTGGACAACTTGTGCATGTTTGTGTTTTATTCACAGCAAAAAAAAGCAACCATACATTATTTATGGATTCTCTAAAATAAAGACAGAGAGGGAGAGGGAGAGTCAGGGTCAAATTTCAAGCCACAAAAGGTGAGTCTTAAGATATTGAAGGCAAGTCCAAGGTTGAATTCGGGTCATAGATGATTTAGGGCACTAACAGCGGGAAGCGAGTCTTCATGTAAAATCAGGTGCAACGCACACATGGGATGCTCTGCAGCACGGACATGAAACGATAGGTGGAACATAAGTCTCAGATGGAAAAAACATTAAATATCTCAGACAATATAAGGTGAAACATGTGTAAAGTTAGGTAGAACGCAAGAGTCACAGTATGGTGTCAGCTGGAAAACACATAATGGGAACCACATCCAAAGTCAAGCTGAACACCGGTGTATTGCATCAGTGAACATAACAAGAATTGTTCGATTTAATACAAGTTGAATGAAAGATGGAACATTAATATAAATATAGGGGAAAACTCACATATCCATCAAGATGAGGGACAACTTCCCTAACTTCCTTAAAATGTGAATTTCTCAGCTGAAGTAAGTTTCATATTCTTCAAATAATTTCAGTTCAATATCAATAGTAATCATTTCAACCTCTCAAAACACAACATTTTCTTACTCTGCTTCCTCTCTTTCTTTGCCTTCTCCTGGTGTTGGAACAATATACTTAACACTTTGGAGTTGGCGCTATTATTGTCTGTAAAATGCTCAGGTGAAGAACCCAGATCCAAACTGCTAGTGTGCTCTGGCCGCTTCACGAGACAAGAATTTATAATTGTAATAACACTTTGGATGAAACTGTGTCTCAGAACATGCTCACCACGATGTTTTTACTTGAATTTGATTGCTGAAAAGATGTGTGTAGGAGGATCAGCTCAGTCATGCAGTCTTATGCAGCGACCTGGATCAGGGGTCCAGACCTGTAACAACAAGCTGGCAGGAAGCAGCAGTCCTCCCTCTCTCTGACGCCATTCTCACACATATCTTCTGAGCTCCGACCAACACACACCTCACACACATTAACACACACTGGACCAGATCAGCCTCGACACACACAAGTGTAAAGACCTTGTTGAAGGCCCATGGGTTTGTCAACAACTGTGCTTTGAACTCAACCGGCCAGTGATGAACGAACCTACATATGATGATGTGTCTCGTAGCTGATGATACAGTCATTATGAAGCTCATATAAACAACCAGTTCGAACTGTTACCGTTTTTTGAGGATGGAGAGTCCATATATTAACCCCAATAAGTATAACTTATGAATACAAGCCCCACGGAAAATACCTTTTTGTAAAGAATTTGTTAAAAAAGAAAAAAAATCTCAAATGTTTTTATTCACTTCTCATGATTGATAAGTTGGGGTTCTTTCTGTTTGGGAGTTCACAATTAAAAGCAGTTAAACATACACGTGTGTATGAATGTGGATATAGAGAGGGAGAAAGAGGGCTATATATGCACTATAGAAAAAAATATTTATGTTTTCATATGCTGGGGACAAAATAAGCTTGTTAACATGTATTAGGGGGTTGTTACTTGAGATGAGCTAATTGAGCCATATGGTGAGGTCTCGTTGCAAGACGTTAAACGGGTGCTAAAAGTTGTACTGACGAGAGAACACACACAAGCCTCAGAGGACTAGATGGATGAGAGCTCAGCAGAAGCAGTGTAAAGCCTTGAGGAGAGACACTTGGTAACATTTTCCTTAAGTTGTTTCATCAAAACAAGTTGCGCAACTGCTTTCCTGTGAAACTCATGGATTGTTTCGTAATAAAAAAAAGTACCTTTTTTTACCTTTACCGGCATGACAGTGAGTAGATGGTACCTTAAATGACATTTGGAGGGGGTTGCCACTAATATTATTAAGGTTCTTTACTCATTTTCTCATTTTATGTACATTATGTCTTTATTATGATGCCTTCACTGCCCAAAAATTTCCAATGTCACTCCCCTCTTGTTGAAATGACTCACCAGCTGTGCATGGATCGAAATTCACTTGACAGCGGCGCTCACCTTGGCAGCGTTTGCCAAGTGATGTAATGTAATATAATGCACCATCATGCTACTGAGTTGGCTGCAGTCATGTGTGAGGAACTGAAAGCAGAATCAAAACATTCAATAAAGCTGCGCAGATATTGGCTATGCAAGAAAAGAAAACATCCTGGACCGCAAAGCGATCTAATACGTTCAAAGTAGGTTACTCAAGATAATCCACGGACCTCCATCTGAGTACTTTCAGGAACCATTTACTTTTATATTGTTAAGTCTTCAGATTATCTCCAGGCACCAGAGCAGATTATTCTTGAGTTGTTCTTTTTTTTTCAATGTAAACAAAATTGGTTTCATTTTCAAGAGAAGACAAATATCTACATCAAACAAAGCTACAAAATAAAAAAAAAAGATCACAATTTTAAACTTCCAAGATGAGTCGGCCTTAAAACAGACTAAACGAAAAACTATATTTGAGCAGTCACTTTGGACCAACCATCCCATATTTATAACAGAAATAGCAACACATAGTCATCAATTCAGGCCTATCCTCTTCCCAAGTCTCTCATCAATATATGGGAGTGCACGACATAAAATCTGCCCTGAAATCCAGCAACACGGATAAGACCATTACATATTTCCGCTTCACAGTTATTCAGCATTCAGTTAAAATGCTAAGAGGGGCCGTTTTAGTCGAATGAAAACTGTGGAAACCAAACTGGAACCAATAAAACACAATGTGCTCATCACAGCACTGGGACTAATAAATGACATCAAACTGTCTGTGGAGCCCGTGGCAAAGCCACCTCACCACCACGCTTTAAATTTCCAATAACAAATGCTTTTTACAGTAATACTGAATGAAAAGGCGGAGGGAAGAGTCTATGACAAAGACAAAGCCGCCAAAAATATCACTGGCCACTTTGGTCAACCTCATTTCCAGGAGCAGGCAAGCTGTTTTCAAGGGAGGAAAGGTCTGACACATGGTCAACAAATCTTCATTTCCATGGTTTTATCGGAAACATTCAGGTAGCAAAATACCTCCAACCTTCAGTTGTTGTAAACAGCAGCAAAGCGACATGAACTCGGTTCTGAAAGCAGCATCTACCTATTTAGCTTGTCGGGGAAAACAACTGTCAAAGGGCGATAACAATGTATTTATTACAGGGACAAACAAAGTAACTACCTGCATTTGATAAGCGCCACCATTGGATTTACTGAAAATATCCCAATTTATTTTAATAATCATGTGAAATTCTGACTTTACTGATATGTAAATAACAAGCTATACGATTAAAGGATGTTGTACTTTGGTTAAAGCACCCCAACAATGAAATTACAATCTACACACTTAAACATCAGCATCCAAACAACATTAATGTCCACCTGGGACATTTTGAAAGCAATAATAAAATTGCCTAGAAAACTGATCTCAGCCTGAAAAACTTTTCCAACTTAAGCCCCTAACACCA
Source organism: Fistularia tabacaria (assembly GCA_901007705.1). Lineage (NCBI taxonomy): Eukaryota > Metazoa > Chordata > Actinopteri > Syngnathiformes > Fistulariidae > Fistularia > Fistularia tabacaria. The sequence continues at coordinate 144,738 of CAAKHD010024636.1, forward strand.
CCCAACTAGAAATAGAGACGTGTATTTGCACAAGCAGGAATGTTCAGTCAATCGAGATAAATTTTGATGCCTTCTGTCTGGCTGCTCCGCGCTGAGGAGAGTCACGCTCAATCTGGAGGGCAGCCTCGAGATGTAAAAGCTATCACATTATTTCATAGTGATGTCATTTGTAAGCGGCAGCCAAAAGTGTTTGAGGAGAACTCTGAATGGAGGTGGAGAGAGCAGAGATTTCATCAGTCAGTATGCAGATGGTGAAGTACTTGGAAAAGCATGTTTTATTTAATCAGACACTGTCTGTGCTGCAGCCATGTTTATGAGAAAACTGTTTACATCTGAAGGGCTCGCTACTTCAGCATGACTGTCAGTTTCTTTTTAAATTTAAAGCCTATCACCCTTTTGAAAAAAAAAGAAAGTATTTTTCTCTGCAAAATATATTGGATCCGATGTGCATCACAGTTCTTAAAGTTGACCTGGAGACGAAATTGCTATTTAGTTCAGAGGTTGTATTTCACCGTGAAGGTTAATGGGTATCAAAAGTGGCAAGAGAGACAACACCATAATAAAAGAAGAGACACCCTTTTTCCACCTATAAAGGTTAATTATCTGTGTATATAGATGGATGGATGGATGGATGGATGGATTGTTTGGTTGGTGGGTAAGTAAGTCGGTAGGTAGGTGGATGGATGACAGACAGACTGACAGACAGACTGACAGACAGACAGACAGACAGACAGACAGACAGACAGACAGACAGACAGATATGTAGATAGATAAACATTTTCATGAGGGAAAGTGAACAGTTCTCAAATATTTCATAGATATTTGTATCAGACTAGGAGACCATATGATAATAATAATAATAATAGTAACAATATATTTACAGAGCACCTTCCATCAAAGTGCGATGCAAGTGAGAGGGTTCAAGGGAATATCCATATCATTACTGCTACAACTAATGATAATAATGAATAATACATTTACTCTATTCATCCACACTAAAATAAAATTGTAAAAATATTGATTCATATTGTTCAACAAGGTCCCTTCACATGTGTTCCGAAGGGTCAGAGGTCGCCGCTGATCCTATCTGCCTAAAGTGCTACAAAAGCTATAACAGACTTCAATAACAGCAACAAAAAAATAGGCTAAACAACGGTTTGGTTTAAATGAATCCATTGTTAACTGCCATGAAGGCTAAATGTGGAACCCAGATTTACAGACTGGTCTCCTCAGACACAAAAACACTGTCACACACAAAGAGCAAGTCACTGCATAGATGTGTTTGCTCCATGTGACGGAAAAACACAAACACTCTAAAAGGAGAAATGCATTTCTTCTAAGTGTCAGTATTTTGGCTGAGGAAGATTGTACACGGATAGTGTTCGACTTGTATTTATGAGACATTGGAAATGAATGTTCCCTCCAGAAATCAGATTGCCTTTAATTTCTTCAAATTGAATTCGGAATAAGAGTTCAATCAGATATTTTGTTTTGGAAGAGATTGTTGGAAGAGATTGTGACATGTTCATATCAATTAATCAACTTTTATTTGAGTTTTATTTGAAAAAAATCTTGTCAAAAGGTCAAATAAAATAAGATTAGAACCATTATGTCCATGTTTAATTTGCTCATTTTACTCTGAAAATAGTGTCATATAAATAGATCATTCATCTATCAACCTAAATAACCATTGACCCACATTTGAACCCTCACTGAAAAACAAAACTATTAACTCATTATAAATGCATCATAAAGCCTATATAAAAAACTGTTATGGTACTGGAAGCTGCTAAAATACAATATACCAATGCTATGCAACATACCAAGTCAGTAGGTAAAGTTTTATAAAAAACATGTATCAATCTGGATCTGATTAAAGTCAACCAAAACAAAATCTAAAAAAGCTGAATAAAGATGTAATAGGTCAGTAAATGTGACAAAGTGAACGGCTCAGTAACCTTTCATTAAATAACTAGATGACGCTCAGTACATTTTCAACACATTTATGATTAGTGCTTTTCCCAGTCAAATCCAATGATTGTATTAGCTGCTTGAATTAGCATTTACTGACATAATAACGGCAGGAAGCATTAAATAAGGTCTTATAAAAGACCTTCTTGCATATTAACAACTTTATTACTATCTGGACTTTGTTAGCTCCTTGAATATGTATGTTATTGATTTTCTCAATATTGCAGTAATAAATAAATAGGTTTAAGACATTCATATTTAATCATTCGGCTGTTTTAGTAACTTACAATGGACGTGTGTGTATTTTTGGTTTTGTTTTCTCTTTCAAATGTAGTATGTTGTGCTACATCCGTTGCGACTGCTCAGTACACTTTAAATGATAATGAGTCCATGTGGATGATATGATTATAGATTTGGTTTTTTACTTTTATTTGACAATATATTACATGTACATTGTTTATCTGCACTGCAATCTTCTAAAGGGCAAACAAAACAGCTGATCATCCATTTACATCTCTCTCATTGATCACGGAACAATCAGACAGAATTGAGAGCATGAGTCAGGCTGCAACATTCACCTTGACAAGCATTCATTTCATTCATTCATTTCATAAACTTCATAATATGATCCTTTTCTCAAGAACCATGTTGTGTCAAATGCTAATAAAAGCTGCTGCAGCAGCAATTTGAAAATGCTTCTTATACATTTTTTAGTAACCTGTATCTAAGTAGGCTACTTAAAAGATCATTTCAGCTCAAACTGATTTTGTAAATACAAACAGTTTTTTCAAGAGAAACAAACAATATATATATTATATATATATATATATATTTATATATATATATACACACATACACATACATATATATGATATATATGTATACATATATATCTTTATATATTTAATGTTTAACATCTCAATATACATGTATATTTAGTAACCAATATACAGTATATATACAGTTACACACATGTGATGTATATACCTATATAAGTATATACATGTGTAAATGTGTACGTATATATGTGTATGTGTATATTGTGTATATTGTGTATACGTGTATTATATATATATTCATGTAGGTATGGGTATGTGTGCAAAATGTATGTATACGTGTGTGTGGAATGTATGGTTACTTATGTGCATAAGCATATGTGTTTGAACTGTCATATGTGTGTATTTATCTTTCCTGTTTTTTTTTGTTGTTTTTTTTCCTCTAATGTTGCTGCTGCAACACCCGAATTTCCCCTATGGGGATCAATGAAGTAATATCTTATCTTATCTTATCTTATCTTATCTTATCTTATCTTATCTTATCTTATCTTATCTTATCTTACATATGAATGCATATGTATGTGAGTGTACACATGATAGCAGAAGTCACGCCTCATGCTCTGTATTGTTTTCTGTGCTTTTTGCACTGACTTCTTGTGCCATTGCTGTCCTTATTTGGTCTGGTTCTGGTTCTGGTTGTGGTTCAGTATCAACCCTATTTATCGATATTTACATTCAAGACACCGCTCGAATCCATCAGAAGAGACAAAAAAGAAAAAGTGAATGAAGAAGTTATGAATGGGGGGAATTAGTGTGTTTGTGTGTGTGTGTGTGTGTGTGTGTGTGTGTGTGTGTGTGTGTGTGTGTGTGTGTGTGTGTGTGTGTGTGTGTGTGGCTTTTGGAGGGATTATATTAGGGTTGTTTGGACTTCGCCAGTATTCTGTGCACACAGAAGTTGAACCAAACACACACACACACACACACACACACACACACACACACACACACACACACACACACACACACACACACACACATACACACACACACGCAGCTGACAAGACAAACACAATGCACGCTATTTTAGCCCAAAGAGCTGGTTTAACTAAAAATAAAATCTCAGCTCGTGTTCCTCGTTGCGGGGGTTTGAGAGCGGCGTTGACGTACCGGAGCAGAGAGTCCAGAGGGGGACGGGGGCTCCCGTGTGTGTGTGTGTGTGTGTGTGTGTGTGTGTGTGTGTGTGTGTGTGTGTGTGTGTGTGTGTGTGTGTGTGTGTGTGTGAGAGATTTAAGAA
>CAAKHD010024636.1:148798-171732 GCA_901007705.1 Fistularia tabacaria
TTATGGATAGGAGCAGAGGGTCGAGGGGGGGGGGGGGGGGGGGGTGTGTGTGTGTGTGTGTGTGTGTGTGTGTGTGTGTGTGTGTGTGTGTGTGTGTGTGTGTGTGTGTGTGATGAGAAACAGACTTAAGAAAAGGGGGATTTATATATGAAGCTTCTGGTAGTAACTGTCTGGCGATGTCACACACACATGCACACACATGCACACACACACATGCACACACACACACACTCCGGCAGGAAACTGGAAAAGCCCACTGTCTTCAGAACTGGCTCACATTTGCATACAATCCCGAGCGTTTTCGGAAGATACGGATAAATGAGGGAAAAGCCAAGTACCTCAGGGCTGCACGGCGATGCGCGTCGAAGCTGGGTCCCCATTCCGCCACGAAAAAAAAAATTAAAATAAAAAAGAAAAGCGACACGCCGATCGCCGAGGTCGGAAAGTAGTTGAAACTTCTGCAACTTCACTTTGCGCTACATTCTAAAAACAGAGGCAGCGCTCGGCGGGGACGCGGTAGCCGCGAACGCCTGCGCCAATCGCGGATCCATCCATCAGCCCGAGACCCCGCGGAAAGGCTCCGGCGTGGAGGGGTGGGATTCGTTTTCCACGCTCAAACGGGGGAACGACGAGCCAGTCAGTCAGTGAGTGAGTCAGTCAGGGGGTGGGGGTGGGGGGTGGGGGGGTAGACCCAGACTGGCTCCAGTCGGCGGAGCAGGAGGAGTCAAATATCCAGATTTGATGCGCCGACTGTTATTTCCAGGGACTCCACCTCCCAGGAACCACTTCCTCTCAGAGCCAGTCCCATCTGGCCGGGCCCCGGGCCAGCGGGCGGATCGGCGGGCCCGACTGGGACCCAAATGCACTTGCACAATCACGAATGCGGGACACTGTAACAATAACAAGACTGGATTGAGGGCCTTCATTTCATTGTGTCCCCAAGCGTGGGAACTGAGACGACAGAAAAAGAGCAAGAGGGTGATGTGGCAGAGAGCGAAGAAAAATATGACAATTACCAAAAAATAAACTGATATCAAATCAACTGATATTTCCGAATATGGTCTACAATGAAGCAATAATTCGTTTTTCCAGCATAAGGCATTTCTTTTATCTATTATTATGCTATTTTCATATTTTGTATTCTATTATATACATTTTGGAAAAAAGTCTTTGTTTATTTGTATCTATCTCCTTTATTTGCATATTCTATCTATTCTTACTGTTTGCACACTTTTCTATTGTAATGCAGTGACAATTGAATTGTGTTGCCAAGTCTATCTCATCTTATCTTATCTTATCTTATCTTATCTTATCTTATCTTATCTTATCTTATCTTATCTTATCTTATCTTATCTTATCTTATCTTATCTTATCTTAATTCACCTATTATTAAGACGCAAGATTTTTATTGTCAAGTACAAACCACGCGATGATCCCCCTTTTTCGGGGATCGGAGGGTGTGCTCCAACTTCAGAAGGATCACTCTCCTCAGTCTAGCTCGAAAGGTCTACTCAGCAGTGCTGGAGAGCAGGGTCCGTCGGGTGGTCGAATCTCGGATTCAGGGGGAGCGGTACGGTTTTCATGCTGGTCGTGGAAGAGTGGACCAGCTCTATACCCTCAGCAGGGTCCTTGACGGTGCATGGGAGCTTGCCCAACCAGTCTACATTTGTTTTGTGGACCTAGAGAAGGCATTCGACAGTGTCCTTTGGGGAGTCCTGTGGAGGTGGTCCAGGAATCATGTAATCTCCCGTTCGGTTCTTGCGTGATCGTATCGGAGCTTGATCCCCATTGGCGGCTGTAAGTTTGATTTGCTTCCCGGTGAGGGTTGGACTGCTTCAGGGCTGCCCTTTGCCATCAATTCTGTTCATTACCTTTATGAAAAGAATTTTTAGGTGCAGTGAAGGTGGCAAGGGGATCCAGTTTGGTAGCCTCAGGATTGGGTCTCTGCTTTTAGCAGAATCGTGTGGTTCAGGCTCAGTCCATTTCTCTAGCTCTCGCCCCAAATCCGAGACCATGGTTCTCAGCTGGAAACAGGTGGCGTACCACCTCCGGGTTCCAGGACAAAGTCCTGCCCCAAGTGAAGGAGTTCAACTATCTCAGGGGCTTGTTGACAAGTTCAGAAAGGATAGTGTGGGAGATCGGCAGGCGGAGCAGGGCAGCATCAGCAGTGAGTTTGTATCAGTCTGTCTCGGTGAAGAAGGAGCTGGGCCAAAATGCAAAGGTTTTTCTCAATTTACCAGTAAATCTACGTTCCCACCATCACCTATGGTTACAAGCTGTGGGTAGTGACTGAAAGAACGAGATCATAGATACAGAAAGTAAAACCAATATAAAGCATAGATTCATTACCCTTAGTGTGAAATATTTATATATATGTAATCCACAATATGTTTTATATAATAGTAATAAATATGTTTAGGTTGGAGTACTATGCAATAGAAGACTATCAGCCAGAATTAAAGGAAAGGTGTACAAGACAGTGGTGAGACCAGCGATGCTGTATAGTTTGAAGACAGTGACATTGACAGGACAAGACAGGAGACAGAGCTGGAGGTTGCAGAGATGAAGATGTTGAGGTTCTCTTTGGGGGTGACGAGGATGGATAGGATCAAGAATGAGTCCATTGGAGGGACATCACATGTTAGATGTTTTGGAGAGAAGGTCAGAGAAGCTAGATTGAGATGGTTCGGTCATGTACAGAGGAGGGCTTGTGAATATATTGGGAAACGGATTCTGGAATTGGAGATGCCAGGCAAGAGGTCTAGAGGAAGACCTAAGAGAAGGTTTATGGACGTAGTGAGAGAGGATATGAAGTTAGTTGGTGTGACAGGAGGATACATAGAACAGGGTTAGATGAAGTAGGTTGTTTTGATGTGGCGAACCATGAAGGGAAAAGCCGAAAGGAAAAGAAGAAGATGTTAAGGTTGGATTGGCTGGAGAAAAGTGTTCGGAGTAATATGTGATAGTAGAGTATTAGCTAGAATGAAAGGAAAGGTCTAAGAGACAGAAGTGAGACCGTCAGCACCTCAGCCGTGATTTAGGGGAGGCAAGGACAGTGGTGCGACCAACAATGCTGTATGGTCCAGAGACACTGGCATTGAGGAAAAGACGGGAAGCAGAGCTGGATTTAGCAGAGTGGAAGATGTCTGGGTTCTCTTCGGGAGTGATGAGGATGGTTAGCATGAGGTATGGGTCCATCAGAGGGACAGCACATGTTAGATGTTTCAGAGGTAAGGTCAGAGAAGCCAGACTGAGATGGTACAGTCATGTACAGAGGAATGATGGTGAGTATATTGGTAGAAGGATGCTGGGTTTGCTATGATCGCGGCTTTAAGGTCATCTACGTTATTGGGTCAATCGTTTCTCATCTTCCTCTATGGGGTTCAGCTCTGGCGAGTTTGCTGGCCAATCCTGGTACCTATGGCAGTGTGGGCAAGTGCCAAGCCCTGCCCAGAAAATTAAATCATCATCTCCATAAAGCTCGTCAGCAGAAAGAAGCATGAAGGGCTCTGGAATCTGTTGTATACGTTCACTGTGGACGTCAGAAAACACAATGGACCAACACGAGCACAAGTCATGGCAGCCCAAATAGACACTGACTGGAAACTTCACACAACATGGATTCTTCCTCCAGACTCTTGGGCCTTGATTTCCAGATGACAAGCAAAATTTACTTTCTAATGAAAAAAGGACTTTGGACCACTCACCAATGGTCATGTTCTTGTTCTCCACAGCCCTGGTAAGACGCTTCTGATGTTGTCTCTGGTTCAGGAGTGGCTTGACACAAGGAATACGACATTTATAGCTCATGTCTAGGATTTGTCTGCGCATTGAGGCTCTTGATGTGCTGACACCCGCCTCAGTCCACTCCTTGTGAAGCTCCCACAAATTCTTAAATGGATTTTGCTAGTCAATCCTCTCAAGGCTGCAGTCATCCCTTTCGCTGATGCACCTTTTCCTATAACACTTTTTCCTTCCACTCAATTTTCTATCAATATGCTTGGATACAGCACTCTGTGAACAACCAGCAATTTCCTTTTGCGGCTTACCCTTCTTGCGGAGGGTGTCAAAGATTGTCGAGTCAGCAGTCCTCCTCATGATCTGGTAGCCTACTGACCTAGACCGAGAGACAATTTAAAGCCTAGGAGTCATTTGCAGGTGTTTTGATTTAATGAACTTGTGACACAATTTTATTTGATTTTGATTTTGATTTATTAATTTATTCAGTCAGTATCGTGAATCATACGTTTACCACAATGCTATTCCATTATTGAGCTTTTTCACAATATTCTAATCGTGAATACTGAATTTTGCATTTCATTATCTGAAGGCAAGAATTATCAACATTTCAAGAAATAAAAGCTTGACATATTTCATTGAATGTGTAATGAGTCTATATAAAATATGGGTTTCACTTTCATGCTATTCTAACTTTTTAAGATTCACCCTGTACATTCTATCATTATGTGTATGGGGGGAAATAGAGTTACATTTGGAATGAAAAATTAATTATCGTGAATACTAATTTCAAATTTCATTTATTTATCTATTTCTATAGATGAATTCATATGGGTATATTTTCTGACAGTGTTTTTCAGGGGTTTGCCACAGCCAGTCATCTGCCTACTTTTAACCTTGTTCTCTGTATTTTCCTCTCTCACACCAACTAACTTCATGTCCTCTTTCACTACACCCATACATCTTCTCTTTGGTCTTCCTCTAGACCACCTGCCTGGCATTTCCAACCTCAGCATCCCTCTACCCAGATATTCACTATCTGTACTCTGTACATCTCCAAAGCATCTGAGTCTGACTCTGTTTCCTAAAGGACGGCCCTTTGTTCGTACAGCTAAAACCATGGATGGAAACAAATACACCATTTCTGCTGTTTAATTCATTTGAAGAACTTTGCAGCATCTTTTCAGTTTGGTCAGTATTTTGAGGTGTCTCCTGCAGGTGGTGCCAATGTGCACTGATAGCGAGGTATTCATTAAATAGTATTTGTGGAAAGATGATGAAATAAAGATTAGTCTTTCTGTATTGTGATTATTCAACAGAGCTGTGTGCCTTCTCCAAGCTAAAAACCTGTACTTATTACATGTGCAGTTACACTGACTCTTCAAGAAGGCGCTTTGTGTTTTATGGACCGCAATATTTCAGGATAAGCAGCTTGAACTGAGACATAAAACTGAGGTCAGGATTTAATGATCAGATTTTGTCAGACAGAGCATGTGACAGCTGTGTGTTTTCATCAGCTATCAAAGCTATTAAATTCTGAAAAAAAAGCGGCAATTAGTTGGTGTTTTTATCCTTGTGATACAGATTATTGGAACAGGCAAAATAATTAGGTAGATGATTTTTAATACAAGTCCAGTATCTAGGACACTGTTTTTCCCTGCTGAGGGGCTGTTGCCACTTCTTGCTGAAGTACAAGCAGTGAAAGTGGCCCAGAGTTGACATATTCAGACCAGGACAGGACTTGTAACAGGCATTGATGCAACTGATGTGGGTACTGGGACAGGGATAGTCCAGGTAGAAAGGGTGAGCCTCACAATGGTGTATGTTTCGAGGGTAGTTTTATAGCCATAACTGAATACGCCATCAATAAAAAAGGATTGATTTAACATGGTTACGACCTTCGAGGGAAATAATATGTTTTCAAATATATTCATAATTTCTTACAGTGCTTTCATATACTCAGGGCTTTGGACGGTCAATCAATTCCCACAGGCATTGCTGTGCAAAATGCTTTTGCCAAAAAAATGACAGAGCCCAGTCCATTAAACTATCGCAGGTACAGATGGACTATATGGACAGAAGACAGAAGACGGAAGACAGAAAGTGATTTAATTCAAGAGTAGCCAAATCGTACCCCCACCCCTTCCATAGTCAGCAACTATCAAGTGGTTTGATACATCTTTAAGGTAATGCTTTTATCAAAATGGATCTCTTCCTTTGAGACTGAATAGCATCTCTGAGTGAATCAGTCCATTTATGCTGGATTTCCCTGTAGTGACCAATAAATGCGCAAGACAAAACTCGATATACTAAACAAAAGCACATTGATTAAAAAACTTTTTTTTGTTATTTTGGTACACAGTTGATACCTCGTGAATTCCAATCCGGTTGTTGCCGCTATTCAGACATAAAAGGCAATCATAATACAAGCAATCATTTAACCATCTGAGGTTGGGAGGGTTTGAATATGACCATGGCACTGAAAGAGAATGCGTTAACGATTTTGATTTCGATGCAACATTAGTTTGTGTAGAGGCAGATTTTTCTTTTCAAATCATTCTCACGGGACATTTAAATAAAAATAATACTTGTAACTGTCAAAGAAATCTATTTCTTTAATTGTATGACAAGAATAACATAACAATATCTTTTCGGAAAGAAGCACATCTTCACTGATGATAGGAGGGTCAACAGTTGCTTAAGGTCACTCAACATCAGACACGCTTACTGATGACCACAGACACAGGTTATTCTTGGCTTGTTTAGTGGCAGGATTTGTCAAAAGAGATCACTCCTATTGACCAAAAGCCACCAGGAGGCCCTCCCCCTAACCACAGATAACCCTCCAGCCATCTCCACTGACAACGATCAACTCACTTCAGCGTGCCTTGAGAGATGACAGTTTTGCTTTATAAGGACATCTTCTTTTAAGAGACTGATAATAATCTGGGCTCCATGCTGTTGTGTGGTCTGGAAACTCGAGCTGGTTCCTGCTTGAGCTTTTTCATTTGCAGTGACCAGCTGGTTCTGCCTGCTAAAAGTGAGTTCAGGAAGTCATCTTCATGAAAACCACCTGTCATCTCCCTTTTCCACCATCCTGTTCATCCATTTCACATTCAAACTCAACACTATAACACCACTGTAGTTACATTGAGATAGCAGGATGGTTTAATTCCCTGCCTGCCAATCTTCCAACTTGACCAGCAAAGCCTTTTTCTTTTTTTTTAAGTTTAGACTTCAGACCTCTTTGGGCTTTTCAGCTTTTCTTTATCTACACCCTAATACCTGATGTCCCTGGAGTCTCAAGAATGCAATGCCACTGTTTTTCAAGACACCCTAATCTGGGATGCAGATGTGTAGCCTGGCTTTGCTGCTTCTCCCACGCGGTTGCTGATGTACTTTGGCTATAAAGCAAACCACACCAACTGTTGAATTAACGACTGATTTGTAAGAGTACAATCACTTAGAGTCAAGGACTTTGGATAAATTGTAATGTTGGCCGCGCTACACACTAAACTAGCTAGAAAATAGATTTACATCCTGTGGTCAGACAGGTCTCACGTCCATAAGTGGTTATTTGACCAAATGCATTGGTAAAAATTGGATTAGCTACCCGGATTATGCCTGGTTTTTGGTTAACTGGTGGTTTTATAACGCTAGCCACAAAAAAAAATACAAAACCTGTCCTCATCTTTTTCCTCACCAAGACCCTGGACTCTGCTGGGTTAAATATCACTGTCATTTTTGAAAAAAGCTTTTGTACGTCATCACAGGACATGAGAAAATGACCCTCTCCATACTGCCCCCTTTCTCAGTGTCTAAACCTTTATTATGAGTAACTAAATGAATTGACGATTTTGTACAAAATAATGTCATATGTTTGTACGCAAAGGTGTGATTTCAAGAGTTTGCTTTAAAGACCCCTACTGCCCCTGGAACCACAAATGGGTGAAAATCTCAAAAAAAATAACATTACTGTAGTTTTGTAAGCTATACAAAAAAAAATCCCCTCTTTGCCTCATCTAGGCGGTATTGTGTGTCAATTCAAGCAGAGGTCCTCTACCAGAGGCCTGGGAACTTGAGGATTCTGCATGGGATTGTTGCTGGCTGTTCATAGGACTGCGCTCTTCTGGGCAGAGATCTCAGATGTACATCCAGGAATCTGCTAGAGCCATTCTCCCAGCTTGGGAGTTACTGCTTTAAGTAACCCGATCACTACTGGGACCTTTTTTCGCCTTCACGCCCCACATCTTCTCATACTCCTACTTGAGGCCCTGGTTTTTCTTCCTGATGTTGCCGTCACTTTGGATCGCGACATCCACCACTACGGCTGTCTTCTGCTTCTTGTCTACCACAACTGTACCACTATATCCAGTTGGTTCCCTATCACTAGTTGGTCCATCTGGAACTGGAAGGCACACAGGATCTTAGCTTAGTCATTCTGGATCAACATTGTAGGTGTCTTCCATTTTCATTTTGGGATCTCCGGCACATACTGATGCAGCTGTCCCAATGTACAATGCTAGCCACCTTGTTATGATACTCCATGTATGCCTTTACTGTCAGCATCTTACATTTATGTGCTGGATTGTCTCAGGCCTATCTTCGCACAGGCTTCCTATTGCTTCCTATTGGTAGATTACAGTCTTGACCAATCTTGTGATCAAAGTTTGCTATCGTGATCAATAATCAAGGCCTCCGCGCAGTCTCTCTGTCCATCTTTTTCCACCCTCTGGTATGTTTTTACAATGTCCGCCGCCCCTTCAAGCTCCTGATGGTACATGCCATGCAGTGGCTTGCCTGTCAACGACAGCCCCTCCGGTTCCTACTTACTGGGCTCCTACTGCTTGAGGCATTCTCTCAGCAGGTCATTGTAGGTCACCTGCCTGATGTACCTCCATAAGCTTGCTGTTTCTTTCTGGATAATGGCTCTGATGCTCACTTGTCCGCGGGCTCCTGTTTTCCACTCAGTGTATAGTTATGGGATGCTAGACTTAGGGTGAAACCCTTCATGCATTGTAAAGAGCGTCCTTGTCTTAAAAAAGGTGGTTTCTATTTTGTTTCCAGTGGGCAGGATTTGACACCAGCGAGGTATCTGCTCACTGGCAGTGCCTGTTTACATATTGCCTGGATTTTGTTCTTGCCATTCACCCTACTTTTCAGGCCCTGCCTTATCCTCTGAAAGTATTTGGCTGTAGCTGAAGTCTGCGCTGCTTCATGGTTGCTGTTTGCCTGTGGGATCCCCAGGTATTTTCAGCTGTCCTGAAAATTTTCGATATTGCCTTCAGATAATTCAACCCCTTCTTACCTCCTCTCCACACCTTCCGTCTACATTTATCCAGTCTGAGTCATATCCCAATGTTATGGCTGTGAATGCTATTGAGGTGAATGAGGGGGATGATGTCATGCTCATTCTTGGCATACAGCTGGATATCATCCTTGAGATTAATTGATGTGAAGTAGTGGTAGAAGTACACTGCCTGTAGGAATAGTTTCAAACATGCATAGGACTGCTGTTGCCCCAATTCCTATCCTTTACAAGCAAATGTATCCCTCCCTTGATATATCTTGAAATACTTAAGGTACTTAGAACCTGGCCATCAGGAGAATCAAAATACTAATACCTTATAACCTGTAGTGCAGGGCCTGTCTGGAACAAATTGTCTAATGAGACAGTGACGTGCAAATGGGGAATATTTGCTCATCAATGCAGACTTTTTCTTATTTCAGGAGGCGAAGGTAGCCTTGTCTTACACCGCCCAGAAGTGTCCTTGCTTTTCAAAGAATGTTCTTCCTTCTTTGTCTCCTGTTTCCGACAGCCCATTGACAAACTTCAGTGAGTTTCTTAATTTGAAGAACCTGTTCCTTATCATTTTCCACTTCCTTTATGATACGTCGGTTTTGCTGGCCTAAAACATTTTGATTCTGGGAAAGCCAAGGAAGGCCATGTGGACTGACATGCCCAAGAAGATCCTCATTTCTTCAGTGGTGGTGTTGAGGGAGACACCGCTCATCTGTAGCTCCATGATTTGTGAACGCTGCCAAGTCTTCAAAGACTTTGTCGTCAATGTACTGTGAAAAGAACTGAAAAAGACTCTAGTTTCTGGGAATAGCGGCTTAACAGTTTGGAAGTCTGAGTAGCATCGGTTTGAATATATGATGGTGAAAAAAACCACATACATTCAATGATGCAATTAACACTTGGCTTTTTTATCTGTCAACTGATTTATCTAAATGCTGGTTTGGGCCAACAGAGGATCACAGTTTTCCTGTTCATCTGTCAGCTTATCTGATGAGCCTCCTGCCTCCACTTCCAAGCGCTCTCTTCTCCTGCTGGAGCAACTTTTAAAATTGTCCTCGTCTGACAATTCCAGATCTGAAATTCTCTCTGGCTCAGCTCTGACTCCGACAATAATGTACAAATTAAAGAGGTTAAATGTAAAATGAAACAACTACTGTAAGTACTTAACATAGAAAATATATGAGACCTGTTTATTCCTCCACAATCATGTGTTCTGGGGCAGAAATTTGAATGTGAACAAAACTATTCGGTATCCTCTTTAAATTGTCCTCATGTCAATTAAAGTTGATAATCATAAAAGGACTATCATTTTTCAAACCTTCAAACAAAAGGTTTAACTGAACTCTGACTCCGATTAATACAACCAATTTGTGTTCATGAACAGCAAAATATATGATTACCGCAGGTTAAAAAAATCTTAACTTTATCTGTCTTATCTTATCTCTGTCCCTAGCATGTGCATTTTAAAGCAGTATCCCTTTTGTCTCAGTATGAAAACAAATTCCCCCTCATCTTATCAGATACATGACTTGTCATCATAAAGGCCAGGATGTCCTCTAATGAACACATGAGGACATGGTAGGGCAGCTCATATGAGTTAAAAGATATAGACCAAAAACATAGCCTGGATCTAATAGCAGACAAAGTTCTACACTGGATACTAAGTATTGTGTGATTCATGAGTGAGTTACATATCAATGATAGGGAGTCACTGTTTTTTTTTTTTGTTCTTTTCCACAAAAGTAAAAAACACAGGTGTAACAAAAATAGGAGTCACTGTCCAAATCTATCCCTCACAATTTCAAACATCAATCCATCCCCAGGACAACAACGAGGTGCAGTGTATGTAAGAAATCAGTGGAATAGTCTCCAAATTGGAACTGATTTACAATCTACAAAGCAGATTGTCCTCCCTCTTCTATTATATATTACACGCTTTTCTTTTCATCAATACAGAATCCAGTTTCCCATCGTGTCCCTGATGCTATATTGTAGTAGGTCCTAACTAAAATATTTGGATCGATGCATTAATGTGCAATACTGTAGTGTCCATCAACAGTGACATCACAGACAATTTATTCCATCGGTATGACATCAGAGCCACAATGTTATAAAAGAGACCATTTCCCCAACAATACAATCAGACATTCTTTCCTTGGAAAGATTGATATGTTCTTGGAAGTGATTGTTGCTGTGGTTGCTGTGATTACTCTTGTACATATACTTCACCGCTATTTGTCATGTACACATGGGGGAGAAACATGAAGTAAAAACGTTATCAATTATATCACAAAAAAATTATCATAATAAATAAAGGTTTTCCATGTGGAAAGCAATTCAGATTGTGATTCATTAATTGTCCATGTCGCATTGACCAAATTATTGACCATATAGAGCTGGGTGGCAATTCCAAAAGGACAGGCCAGATCAGGGGCCACACAGACATGCAACCATTCACTCCCATTCAAACGTCTGGGCAATTTAGAGAGTACAATTAACCAATTGCATGTTTTGGACTGTGGGAGGAATGTGGAGAAAACCAACGCAGACACGGGAAGAATGCAAACTCCACAAAGAAAGGCCATTGTCGGCGTCAAATCAGGAACCCTCTCACTGTGAGGCAGGTGTCCTGCAATGTTAAAATGAAAACAAACTGATACCACAAGCAACAGAATTACGACTGGTATCTCACATTATTGAAATTAACTTTTCTCTCATGAAATGCACATTGTTTTTTGTGGCTTTACAATGGCAGTCGTCGTCAGCTTGAAATTATATTTTGACTCAGTGTTTGATTTCTGTTCTAGTTAATATCTTTGTTACAGGCCCTATCATATAGTGGGTCATAGTTTTCTAATGCAGCCCTTACAACATACAAACATCAATTGTCACTGAAAATGCTGCCAAGAGATGTGACTTTGAACATTTTGCACATTGGCTCAATGGCACATACTTTGATTTTAGCATCACAGACAGTGATGTTTCTTAAGTTTCTTTGATCGAACAGAAAACAGTAAAACAGCACTATCATGCAAAATAAGGAAGAATAATGGCTGGAATTTGGACAATACTTGAATCATTTATGAGGTGACTAGATGGAACTGTGGGGTGGAGATGTAGGAGATAATCCTGGAGCATCTCATGCCTTTGCTGCATTACTTGCCCATAAAATAAAAAAAAGTGAAATACGATTGCACTCTCTGAGGTAGACAGTACAGAAAAGAGGTAGTAAAGTGAAGATAGCTTCAAAGGTCATGTCTCAGAAGGAGATCCCAACTTTAGTCATATCTGCAAACAGTATTTTCAGGAGATGTAATTTAAGACTGCAATAAAGGGAAGGATTGAGACAACTGTTTACACTGATCTTAATAAAACTTCTGCTGATGTGTTCTTTATCGTAACATGTACACAATTTTTGAAAGGCCATATTTTTTACTATTAGGAGTATTTTTTATCAATAAAATAAAAATCAAGTCATCATCTGCTGTCTATAGGCTTTTGTGAAAAAATATAAGTAGATATTTCCTAAACGGATTAATTCTTGTAATCTGAAGAGACACTGATCACCCCAATTAATGCACATTTAGGCATTTAGACCAAGAAGATAAGATTATCAGCCTTGGCTCTGGAAATGCTGTTCAAGGACCTTCATATATTTCCTGCCTGACAAGAACTACGGGGAGACATTCAGAGGCCGAAACACTGGCTACCGGTACAGATGGAGATGAAACCTTGTGATGGAGTGTCAGGTCCAGGCCTTTGCTACCATAGTGACAGCTCTTTGTTGCAACTTTGCTTTTCACAAAAGCTAAGCCCTGGGTTTTACAGCAGGGGTGGAGACCTTTTGACCTCGACTATGGACATTGTTAAGCAGTGAAAAGAGCATTTCAAGAAACTCCTAAATCCAACTGGCATGCTCTCTGTAGAGGAGGCTGAAAAGAGCTGAAAGAGTCTGACAAGACTGTCCATATCTGTGGTGATGGCTACTGAAGTAGTCAAGAATCCCCTCAGTAGTAAGGCATCAGGTATCCATGATGTTCTTCGATAGTAGCGAAAGTTGCTGGACATTATGGAGCTGTCTTGGCAGGCATTCCTCTTAAATGTTGCATGGAGGTCAGGGATAGTACACCAGGAGCAGTAGACCAGGTCAGCTGTCAACATCTTATCAAAATGTTGGACCGGAGGCTGTGTGTAAGAAAGGAGATTTTTAGCCAAATGTCTGACCTTTGACTCAGACGAAAAAAATGTGGATTCCATCCAGGTTGTGGAAAAATTAACCAGTTCTTTATCATGGCGATGCTGAAAAAGTTTGTGGGCAGATCCTCCTCTATACATTTCCTTGGTGGGCTACGTGTCCTTTGTTTGAGACGGATAGGATTCCTCGGTTCAGTTGGGGGAGGAGACCTCAGGATCACTTCTCTGTATCTCATGGACGATGTGGTCTTATTCACCTCGTCACCATATGACCTCTAGCTGGCACTAGGGCAGTTTATGGCCAAATGTGAAATGGTCAGGATGAGAGTCAGTGGAGGTCAGAGTCTATGGTTCTGTCAAATAAACTGGGGTACTGCGCCCTCCAGCTCTGAAGGGAGTTACTGTCTCAAGTGAAGACCTTCAAGCATCCTGGGGCCTGTGGGCCTAAATGTGTGAGGGTACAATTAAGTATGACTTGGACAGGCAGACTGGTACAAGGTCCACAGTGATGCATAAGCTGCATCAATGTGTTGTAATAATATGAAACTATTCTGTTATTATAATTAATACTCTCACCTAAGGTCATGAAACTTTGGTCATTACAGAAACAACATGGATACAAGCAATAGAATAAATTTCCTCTGTTTAGTGACTGGGTTTACCCTTAGAGATAGGGTGAGGAGCACAGACATCTGAGAGGAACATGAAGTAGATTTGAGCTTCACATCAAAAGGAGTCATATGAGGTGATCTGAGCATCTGATAAGGTTGCCCTCTTGGTGGATCCTGTTATAGGTGTTCCAAGCATCACCTGGTAGATAGGAGGCCTTGTTGTCAACCGAGAAACTCCGAAAATCTTGAATGGATTATAAATATCTTGGGATGCAAAATACACACACACACTATATTTAGAGAGAGAAAATGCATCACAGCATATGGTACTGAAATGGAGGACTAAGGCTTGTGGGCGTTAATGCTGGACATACACCACACCTATCAGATGGAACTGTTGAATTGAATTGATTCAAATCATCAGCAAAATATTGAAATGGACAATTGCAGTTCTTATCAACACCCACCTATACTGTCTGTGATGTCACTGTGATGACCATTCAACTTAATGACAAAAATGACAATGACTGTTAAAATACGATATACACACCGATTTAACTATGGAGCTAGGTTTCCATATTTGCTGTGAAAGGGCAAGCGTCATTATCAAACTACAGCACCCTGTAACATCACAGCATCCTCTATGTACTTAATTTGTGATATTGCGACGATACCCCAATGTCCTGTGACATCATAGCATTCACATTACGAATGTGATATTACAGCATGTGATAACACCATACTTGTATTTCCTGTATTAGAACCATATAAACTACGCGAGAGCATGAACTATGTCGACATCCAAAGCTACAGATAAGACTGAAGATTTGGAATTAAATCCTTGCGTTTCATTAGAGTTAACAGTGTCTGAAAAGCATGAAGACTTCAGCAGGAGGACAATGTACACCCCAATCAACGTGAATGCTGCACTTCACAGGTATTATGGTGCCAGTGATGAAGTAATGGACATGATATGGGAACCGTATCCTGCGTTTCAGCCAGTGTTGATGAACTCGAGCAAGCTCAAGGAAGAGGGAAAGCCACCCATCTATGTTGGTAGGGTTGAGGAGCTCCAGAAGAGGCCATATCTGAACATAAATCACATGTACGTTGCACTTCGAGATTACTACAGCGCTAGTGATGAGGTTATGGACATGATATGGGAGCCATATCACGCCTTTTACCCACTGTTGGCAAGCTCAGACAGGCATAAAGATGAAGGCATGAAGGCAACCCGCAAATCCTAACACCACCATACTGACTGGCCCTCCAATGCATGCCAATTTCCATGCAGCAGCAATTACTGTATCTTAATCTCACTAAAAGGCAGTAGTACGAATTCCCTTAAGCAGGACACTCAATTCAATTCTGCATGTGTAATGAAGGATCTTCACAGTGGGCCATCTATCTCTTCTGCAGTATAAGGACCCAAGCGCATTACACAGCGTCTCCACATTAAGCCTGCCACGCAAAAAGTCCACACACAGCCTCATGGAGTGTTTACAGCCATCAATGGGGTATGAGTGTCTTGGGTGCCAGGTGGCTCCTTCATGCGGCTAAAAATGTCTAAAGGCTTCTGGTAGGGTGCCTTTATCAGGTCCGGAGCACTACACGCTGTCTGGAGCCTCCATTCAGAATATGAAGTCTTCCAGAGACCCAAGAGATTCCTCCACCAAGGGCCTACTGGTCATCCTGGTATGACCTTCACCATCCGCAAGCCTCTGACTCGGTTTGGGAGCTGCCACTGCCACACTGGATAAGGCAAGACAGAGTGAAAATCTGAATAGAAACTGAAATCTGAATTGGTCAGAAAATCAACACAAAATGAAAATTATTAATAGGGAATCATTAAACTGAATCAGATCGTAAACTTAATATCTAAAATATCTAAATTTAAGGTTGATTAATGTACTCAAGAATGCCCCCATGTCTTATTACAGTTGTGTGCAAGTGCCTTGTTCTGATAGAATGACAACTGATACCTGAAAAGTTAATTTAACTGTAAACATCCAGTTAAACATTTCAGGGAAAATTTTTCAATTTGGTTCAGTGCTTTTTTCAAAAAAAAGTTCATAGAAAACATTCAATGAAACATTCAACAAATGCACTTTTTCAACATGGCATAATTTACCAAGACACCATTCAAAGAGTTCACTTATTTCGTACCTTTCGATAGAAATATTTACTTTTTTTAGATATATCTAGAATAATCGATGTAGTCGATGCCTATGATTGAGTGAGTATTCTCAACCCCCTAAAGATCTCAATATAAATCTACTTGTGAATGGGACTTTATATTTGAAATTTTGGCCGGTGTACAATGAGGCAGGTGATTCAAGTCAATTACTTTTTAAATTGAGTTTATAAGACATGTTTACAAGAAATAACCCAATACATTTTCACATAGTTGTATTTTAATAATAAAGATAATGATGTTGCATTTTATTTGAAGGCTTAATGGATATAGGAAAACCACAATATAGACACCTTTTGTGAAATCATATTTTAAGGCCTATCCTTTGGCACAGTACACAAAATTCAAGAGAGAATCAAATTTAACAAATAGGAGGTTGATATAAACTATGTATTACATCAACTATGTATTACATGTTGCATAAGCACTATTCAAATAACAGCTACACTGAAACACATCTTTCAAAGATGAATCCTACAGTAAAATGGACAATATACTGTAAGCTCTTCACTGTCTTTTGGGGTCTATGCTGTTGTAGACACAACATAAGCTTGCGCTTATGTTATTATTTCACCATCCTTTCTTGTGTTGCCTCATATCTTAATGAAAATCTGATGGGTTACAGGTGTCTGCTAAAAGAAACCATCGTATTGCAAACAATAATATTTTGATACTGTCTTATGGTCCTTTGTGTATGGTAAGTACATTATAATGAAAGCAGGATACCAAGTCATATATTCAAAAGCTCAGGAGCATGTGTCTATTGAGATGGTGTCAAAATGTTTTTCAAATCCATTTTTCCTTAAAAAATTAAATATTTTTGTAATCCACTCAACACTTTCTCCACATCCTGATTTACTTCTGGTTCTTCCATCCGCAACGTTCTGTGACATAATTGTCTGCGTTTCAGCCCTGGATTTCCCACATGTTAAAAGAAAATTCTTCACTTCTTCGGCCATTCAATGAACACAAAGACCTGATGGGTTATTTCCTGTAATAGTGTCAACTGTTCTTAATTTTCACTGCTCTGTACTCGCTTTCCCTGCATTTTTATCTTTTCGACTAGACTTGTTTAATTTGACCAAGCCAAGCTGCAGTGGTCGGATTTATCATCGAATATGGTGACCCGTCTGATCCTCAAGACATTTCCCTCTCCCGTTGTTGATCTTATGCTAACTGACGTGCCTTCTTTGACAGTTAGTCTTGCCATTTGCCCGCTCCTTCCTCTTCACTGACGCATGGATGTGTTGAACCCCATCTGGAAGTGTACTGTTTACCCTTGTTGAGATGCTGTTGAGCTGGTCAACATATCATGGTGATCATCTGACAACAACCCTGTTGTTGCTGTAGCCGGTGGTGGCGGATGAGGTTTGCGTCTGGTGCTATTTGGCGTTAGCTCGCCGGCTCTAGAGCGGTCAAATCGTGATGTCGTCATGTATATTTCATCACTTGATTCTTTAATCTCAGAAAACTTTACGGCGTGTCTCCAGGAAAAGCAGTAGAATCATAATCACGCCTCCTGGACCCATATTCTCCGCGCTGTGTATTCTGGGAACACACACAGTAGTTTCAAGATGGCGGCGAGCAGGAGGCTGGCCAAGGTAAATCTCCCGATTCCGTTGTAGATTTATCACCTGTAACGTCGTAAAGCGCATTGGATATCACGGGACGTTGACAATCATCGCGGAAGCTCCCACTAAATAATATTGTCGTGTGAAAATTGAGACAACCTCGGTGCTCGTCTTGCTATGGATGTTATAAATCGAGAGGTCACTACTGGCCAACTAGCGTACCAGATATTTGGCAGCAAAGCACCCGGCAAATTAGGCCAGCATCAAAAACTAACCGTCCAGTGTGTACCTTATAACCAGTGTTTCGTCCTCGAGGAAACTTCGGTTTTCAAAGCGATGGTTTTTATTATAAAGATTTTTCTGGACTCATCGTGTCCCGTTTGCTAACGTCAAACCGTGAGCGAATTACCGGGGCACAATGCTAATGAGCTAACTTGCTCGCCCCGGTCTGAGCTGCGTTTAAGCTAGCTAGCCTCAGCTAAAGTTGAAAGCTTTCACAATTGGTATGTAAAAAATGAGATGAGGTTGACCCGGTTGAAATGTTTAGGAATTCCTTCTATGTATATGCACTGTTGCAGTGACCTCAAGGATTTTGGCTAATGATCGAGTTCCAATCGTACACAAATTGTTTGATAGTGTTTTCTGTACGGTTTGCACGTAATGAACTGAAGCGCTGCCGTTACATCATCTAATTCCTTTATTCTGACCCAACGAACCAACAGATAGAGTTCCTTATATAAAATTCTTTATTCATTTACCTAATTCAGTTGCCTAACAAACAATGAACGGATGTAAATCTAGGTTGTATGTACATATTTCACCAAAAACTTATGTTTCACGGTTTTTGTTGACGGAAATCAACCAACATCAATAGATCGGTACAGTTTGTCATGTTTACTCCCATTTGCACAGGCGTGCTACAACGTAAAACAGGCTGGGCCGTATGGGTAGAAGTATCGTTCTGATAAATTATTTTTATTCACATAAAAGCATCGATTAATATAACACATTTGCATAATGAGGAGGTAAAGAAATTCAGTTGTAAAAATGGACGAAATGGCAGTATTAATTGACTGAGCCCTAAAGTTGTACAGCAAGAGAAATAAGCGTTGAGGTAAAATATTTGTTGTATATGTGTAATAAAGGTGTACGGTAGTGAACCTCAGGTTCAAGTACATGTCAAGATAAAGTACTAAACACATATGAAGGCTTATCTGTATGCTAATCGAAATGCCTTCAATACAAGGTATTTCAAAAATACAAGATTTTTAACTGAATGAGCAGGGATAATGAAAGTGACAGTTATAACTGTACTCTTCTCGGCAACTGCTGAAACTTTGCTGAATCCGTAAACACTGAGATGAAAGGGTGTGACAGGCTGTAGTTAAGACAAAATGTTGAGCTTATGGATCCAGTATAAACTAGTCTTTGTGCTTGCTTGTTTGCTCATGTAAACAAAATTAAATCTGAGCTTTACTTTTTCAGGCGGGCCACTAGAAGCAAGGGTAAACAAACATTTGTACAGCATTAGTTCTGTAATATTCATTGCCTACAACCCCACAAATTTATTCTGTTGTCAGTTACTAGTGGAAATGCTGATAACCTTTAGAAACCAAACCAAATTAACAACATAGGAATGATACCAAAATATAGTTCAAGCAAGAATCAACAGCAGGTCAATCAAACAAAACGTCAGTGTATCCGTGTTCCTTCAGAAGGCATTTTTTTGTTGTGTTGATATTGCAACCAATTTTTTTAATCACCTGAGTTTTTCATATGTGTAAAATGAGACAGGGGTCCATGTTGTTATTTTGCATCATTACTAGTAAGATAATTAGTCTAGTTGCATGGTCATATGTCTCATAAAAGTCTTATATTTGCAACAACAGCCGAGTAATTCCATAGTAAAATGATCTCTGCTGTCCTTGCAGTGTGTTGTTTGGTGTGGATAGTTTGTCCGTGATGGAGGGCAGTTTGTTCTTTGATGTCTTGTTCCTCCGTGTTTCCCATGTTTTTGAGTTTTGGCTTATCAGGATTTCAGCCTTGCAGATTAGTTTATAGATCCTGTTAGCTTATCAGGTGCTTTTGTAAGACAAGAGGTAACATTTGAAGTTAACAGGAATCAAATTCTGTATGTGAAAGTCTCAAGCTTTGAACAAGAATGTCACTGTTTTAAGAACAGGTCCATCACTTTCTGTTTCATTTTCAGTCAAACCTAAAGAGAAGCTACCATGTCAATACTATCTGAATCATCAACAGCAGGGGCTCTCAAATAATTTGATTCACACTTTATTAGTATAGTATTAACTAGGAAAAAACAGCTTCAAAAAGCAATTGAATATTTATCCAGCTGTTACTAGCAGGTTTGTCCATACCCTATTAAGTAAATTCCAAATAGCGTTTGTCCCCAGATTGTTCTTGCTTTCACTTTCATAAAATAAAACTATATTTGTAAGAAGTTAAGTAAATTGCTGCCACATTTTGAGATTCTCACAGCACAATTACCAAATCAGAAAATTAAACAAGAGTATTCCATTGTTATTGTTATAATTAATTATTATGGCCCTTTTATAGAACAGATACCGTGTTTGTTGTAGTCAAACTAGCAGTTTATTCAAAGAGGAAATATTTTTAATCATTTGTGTGACATAACAACTGCTGTCACAAGTAGCCTTTTTTTCATCCATGTTAACAACCTGCAGCCAACTTTTGGATGATCAAAGCAGGCTGAATGTATGTGTCTTATACACCTTATTGGTCAAAAGTGATAAACTGTGGCCAACAACAAAGTGAAGTCGAGAATTCTACAGTCTTTCATATTGGAAGAAGGAGTCGGGCTTCAGGGATAGGATTTAAATTTACCATGTTACACTAAACCCTCACAATGCTCAGGCTGTGGACAGTGCTCTAACAATGAGACAGCTTAAATGAAGGAAATTTATATGGCAGCTCGTTGAACTAAGCCCTGTGAATAAAGTTAGGAGCAATTGTGCGTTTAAGCCAAAGTTTCTCACTAGCATGCCTTAAAGCAGAAACTGGTATTACAAAATATGCGAACTGTGATAAAGTTAACTGCTGTCATATATATTTGTGTGTCTGTGTACCATTTTCCCTCAGAATATATAATGAGTCCAATACTGTTAAAACACATGACCTATGGCACCGTATAAATCAGGATATCAATGCTGAACAACTAATGTAATTAATATCAGGTCTAGCCTGTCTTTCATTAGTTGAAGTGGGTTTCTTAATCAAATTTAATAACTGATGAATATCCTTTTAGTTCTGCACAGTTCTGTGACATATGTCACAAAACAGGTTTCTCAATACTTGTGCGTTAAATCATTCCAGTAGGCTACGTGTAGCTACATACTCTCTCCCATAACCTGTTGTGTAGCTTCCTGTTGTATGCAGTTCCTCATAACCAATACATAGTAGTAAAATCAGACTCTATGAACTGTACTGTGTAAACATCCAACAGCAGTGCCTGATCCACCTTCAAATATTGAATTTTCTCTTATACTTCCTGTCTATATTTTCCAACTCCTCCTGGTCTTATCGCTATCTGTATTTCAGTGATTCAGATTAATGAAACCTTGATAGATATTTCTTAGCGTAACAGGCCGCTCTGTCAAAATAGGTCAGGATTTGACATTAAGGTCCCAAAGGGAACCAGTGTTTCAGCATTTTTAATTAGTCAATGTAGGAACAGCACAGAGGAGTAAAGTGGCCACCAATTGCATCATGTGTGTTGAATAAATTTTGGAGTGTCAACCAAGCTTTAGTTATAATATGCTGATGCCTGAATACTCAGTTTTGATATTTGCTTTCACTTCCATTCATATCTCTTTGATCTCGTGTCTTAATATGAATGTCACTACTGCATTTGCATGAATACTCTCACCTAAAATGAATGAATGAGGAAATTATAAACATCAGTTGTATGCCACTGTTATGTACATGTCAGGCATGTTGTGAACTTAACATCTTATTTTTGTGTTTAAAATATAGTGGTGAATATTCATTTTTATATATTCTACAATATGATAATTACTTTTGGTTATACGGCATCAAACTTTATTCAATATGATTTTTTGGGCATATATTTGCTACCTATGCTGAAAAAGTACAGATTCTCTTGCTCGCAAGCCACCTGACTATTCAAAGCAGGTGGGATTGTTACATGCCCTCTTTCATTTTTGTGAACTGCTTACCTGACTTGATGAAGAGAAATAAACCCGGTGCCAAAATAATATCTGAAGACTTTGAGTCTGTCATGGCTGTTCTGGGAGTTAAGCAGTTTACATCACACTTTTCATAAATATTTTTCAAGCAATCCTAGCCCTAGTTGTATATAGTGAAAATTGGTTGACTTTTTAATTGGCCTTGGTTAAGGTCAAGTCTTTTATTCGTTCTTCCGTAAAATTGATGATGCATTTTAAAAACCTTGGATTAATTACATGAGAAATATCGATAAAAATTAGCCATCTTTTGTATTTATAGTTGAAATATTCTGGGTTTGTTTTTTTTTCGATTTACCACTGAATGAATTGACAGGATAGACTTCTGTGTCAGCTTGTATAAAATATTGCAAGTTTACTGCAGTTCTTTTATGGCTGTTGAAAAACAAACCAACTTGATATTCAAATTCAGTGGGGCTGGCATATACTGCTGCACTTGAAACTAAATCCATCGATAAGTGTTATATTTGTACACACACATGAATGCTCAATCTTTGGCCGCCACATTGACGTGATAGCTAATCAGATGCCGTCACAAATGCTGAGTATTTCAGCTCATCTTTTTTCATTTTCTATCTACACTTTCACACAGAATGACTAAGCGTTTATGTAAAACTAAACCATTCACATGAAGTTCACATGAAAGATATTAAACTAGAAGTGCACAAGATATGGCAGAGTGATAAATGCAGTGAGTGTAAATAACTAGCATCGTACATTTTCAGCACTACAAATTATAATTATACTCAACAATGTTTATGGTTTTCTTAACTTAGGATATGACAAGTTCCTGACAAGTCAGACTGGCCAGTCTATTCCATTGTATTTCTTTTGTTAATTTATTTTCCTAAATTCTTTTATATTTTTTCACATTGCTGCATTCAGTTTTATATTTTTCTAAATTATGTGCTTTATTTAACCTTTAGATATGCAGTGAATAGTATTTATAGATTTAATTATAAATGTATGTATATGTACATTGTGTGCGTGCGCTTATTTTTTCACATGAATATTTAGGCTGCCAACTATAATGCTTATGATCGATCAAGAATCTCTTGAAGGGTCTTTTAAAGTAAACTAATC
>CAAKHD010024636.1:178197-191095 GCA_901007705.1 Fistularia tabacaria
CCAACCCCCTCCCTCTGGCCATAAACCTTCAGTCCATGAATAAGTTTCTACTCTTTTTCTTAAATTTAAACATGGAGAGGAAAGCGAGGGGAGTGAGATGTCGAGATAGAAAATCATCCGAGTGATGTAACTTGCTCTTCCTCTTTATAAAATTTATTACACATCTCACATAGGCATGTTTTTTTTTTTTTTTTGTTTGTTTTTTTTTTATTTTTATTATTCACTGTATTTCTCTCAGAGCAGGAAAGCTGGTTGATTCCTTTTCTTTTGCCACGTTAGCAGTGAAACTTTCCATGTAAAAAGAGAAAGTGAAGCTAGTATCTGGAGGTCTGGTTCTCTTAGCGGCCTCCACCGCTTCTAGATTTGCACTGGAACAAGCCCTCCTCCAGCCCCCTCCCCACTGAGCACCCCCCCTCCCCCAGAGCAGAAACTCAGCATATGATAGTCAGCGATCCTCTCCTCCAAACATAGTTCGAATCACCAGGCTCTTCTACGAAACGGCCTACAAGTTTTAGATCGACTCAAGCTGTCCACAACGTTCACATTCTTTTCTGCATGACAAAATGTCTGTCGCAGTCTTTCATTTTAAAAGAGTAATTTGTCCCCGATGTTTTTTTTTAAATTCTTTTGATTGGCACCTCCTGTTATATCGCTTCAGTTAGGTTGAAAGAGCCAGTCGGAATCAGACCCACCCGTCACATAAGAAGGCGATTCCCTTCACCACATTGAGACATAGTCCGGCGGCAGTTCGAGCCGACCGGCCAAAAAGGGGCCCCAGGTTGCCCAGGAGCGGGAGTTTGGGGGGGTGGGTGCGGGACAGCAAACTCACCTGGAAGGATAGCTGAGCTGGAAATGAGAAGCTTGCAGGCACCTGGAAGAGGGCCGGCTGTCCAGGGAAGTGTTAAAACATGGAAAGGGACTGGAGCGGCCAAAATCCCCACCATGTAACAGCTGTTTGATCTGGTCCCAATGTTTGTTTCATAATAAAGACGGCTAACCATTTGGCCTCACTGTTTGCCTGGGAGTCCAGTGCCTGTGTCGCGTGTTTGTGGATTCATTAGATGACTGCGCTGGCCATGATTCGCCAGGATTTCTTGACTGAGAAGATAAGATGCCTCCCTCTTCAGTGATTCATCAGAGGACCCCACTCTTGCCACTTGCAGTTTGTGGTGTCTCCCGTCAAACTTTCCAAAACAATGGTACGCACATGTTGTGACACATTTATTCATCATATTACAAACCGAAATCTCTCAGGTGGACGCTGAAAACACTGGGTGTGGTGAGGTCATGCGGGCCTCAGTCAAACATGATAACAACATAACATAATAACATTAACTGAATTAAGCGGATCAAAATTATGCTCAAGCCAAATGTCATGATGTCATCTTAAAACATGTATGATGTTATCTGAGTACAAGATGAAGTGAAAACTATATGCAAGATGATGCGCCATTTACTTTCTCAAGGGATCGAAACAAAACCTTCTTGCCCCCGTAAATGAGTGCAACTGTCGTAAACCCAGTTTTAATAAATTGCACAGATTATAATTTGTGATCTCCAACTGCCCTGCAGGAGCTGGTACGCCACCTTGCATCTAAGCAACGACTGGCCATCTAACATCAGCAAGCAAAGGCCTTTATCAACAGCAACCCCTGCAGTGAGGCACGTATCCTCTCGGCCTGGGAAAGCCATAATTAACACTAACCCCACTAACAGGAAATCCTTCCTGTTTGGCACGGCGAGCGCACACGCAAGGATCACGCGATTAGCTCGCCGGCAGGCCCCGGACGCATTTGGATGGCCCTCTGGACACGCTCAGTAAAGGCACCAGTAAAATGTCCACCCGGGCTGAACTGATTTCAGTGGGCGAAGTTCACAGCGGCAGGCAGTAACTCCGCAGTCATACTGTTTTATGGCTGTATTTCATAACGGCTCAACGGTCTGATGCGTCACGACAAAGCTGAAGTCCAGGCCTTGATGGGAGTTGCGAATGAATATTCAAACAGTAACTTTTGTCTTCCAGTGCACTCGGAGTCATTTATCAAAGCAAGTACTGGTCGTTCGTTGGATTTCTGTGTTGGAAATTGACCTTTAATAAAGTGTTAATCAGATTAATATAAGATATAATATTGTGGCGGACACTAAAGAGTGTGGCCTCTCACCCAGGGACTGAGGGCTGAAGGGGGGGGGTGGTTACGGAGTTTATATACACTGGTGTTCCCGAAAGTTCTGGAGAGATGAATTGAGATGAATTATTATTATTATTGGTGTGTCTATGCATTAAAGTTTGAACTCCGCCATCGTATTTCCTCGTCGACACACCACAATATAAGATTTCTCAGTTTTAGCCCTAAACCGAGCCATCGAAGCTCAGGTGGCGAGGCTTTCGCCCCAAAAGGTTCTCCTGAAGAGCTCTTAGGCAAGACAATGAACCCCCCCCCCCAACTGCCGCCTGCTGCTCAGGGTTCATCCATGATGGGCTCAATGACTGAACGTGGCAGAATAAAGGGGTTTCTTTCCGAATAAATGAGGACCTGGGTGACGTGAATATATGAATATCTTGGAAATTCTTTTAGAAACGTCCTGACCTTTTAAGATGCATTTGTTTTTGTTGTTAAAAATTAAACAAAAAAAAGTTTTTTTCTTTAAAGTACCTGTAAGCAACTTTAACTAAAAGCACTCACACATCAGAGCTTTTGAGTGAGTTCTAACGCTCGGTTACAGGTAGTGAGTTAACTAATCTATTTTTTTACCATATTAAGAATTATATACATATTATACATATCAAAATAATTAGAATGTAGAATGAAAATATATTTATGGATTACGGTATTTTATTATAATGAGAAAATAAGGAGATGATTTGCTCTGTCATACCGGAATCCAGTTATCTCTGGTCTATGATAAAAGGTGAACTGCTGGTCATATTGGGTGGTTCTGTGTCATTCTCTCTCCTTTATATTTCCAGCGAGAGCTGAGAACTCTTCATAAAGCCTTTGAGAGGCGAGGAATGGCCTGAGATCTGCTGGGAAAAAAGCTTAACTACCCATGCACGGATCCCCAGGCACACGCAGGGGGGATGAGAGATGGTTTTCAGGTATCAAGGAAAATAAAGAATTATTAATAATGGATAATTCTAACAATTTTTATAATAGTAACAGTAGCAGTCCCACCCCACAGCAAGAAGGGCCCTGGTTCGACTCCAACGGGGCCTCTCTGTGCATGTTTACATGCTCTCCCAGTGTATTGTTGGTCTCTGTATGAGGTGTGAATGAGAGAGTGGATTGGTGTATGTCTATATGATTTATCATTTAGGGGGTGAATGCTTTTATGCCTACGTAATTCATGGATGACAGGATGAATGGTTGCACGTGTCTATTAGAGGGTGAATGGTTGTGTGTCTATATCATCACTCCCCTCTATTCCTGTAGGGGAAGTTTGCTCTTCCCTCTTTTTTTTGCAGTAGCTCAGACAAATAAAAACCATGGTAATAACCATAAAAATAAGAAAAGAAATGTATTTGTGAATGTAATGAAACAGAACAGAATATTTACAATTTGACTTCTTCTCAGACAGTCCAGATGGAATGGAGCACCAATTGGCTGATCAGCCCAGGAATTGAAGGAGAAGACGAACTGACTGATGGAGGAAATAGCAAATCCAGCCTTTTGTTTCCAATCCTTTGTTTCCCTTTTCAGTCGTCATTTTTCAAGGTGTAGAAGCTTCGCTTTCCCGCAAGTTGCCTGTGTCCTTACACCAGTTTTCCTCAGGATGTCAGTGCAGGTTAGGCTGTCTGGATTTTTTGGGGGGGGGGTGGAGGGGTGGCAGTGGCTGGTGGGTCAGGCATATTGATGGGGACGTCACTCCTCCTGGTTGCTTGTTTTGTGTTAGTCATTCTTCCTGAATGTACAGAAGTCATAGGATAGCTGGTGTCATTGACATTGGTTATGCAGCTGACAGACTCAACCTGAGAATAACTGACTATAGCTTTTAAGTTGAAAATAAATTGATAAAAACTTAAAGCAATTGAATAAGATTCAAAAGTAACACTAAGATATAATTAAAAAAAATTCTGCTGCAATAATAGGGGAAAAACAAAAATCCTGTGAGGATTTATCTACAATAAGTTGAACTCATAAGAAATTATTTAAAAAAAAACTGGAAATAATAGATAAATAGATAAATTATTAAATTAAAAAGAAATCAACACCCAAATATATATTAATAAAAACATTTTGCTGCAATAAACGGGAAAGAAACCAAAATCCCCTGAGAGTCTATTTTAAGTTGAATCAAAAAGAAATTATTGAATGAAAACAGGAAATTATCTTAATCTCAAAGTACTCCCTTTTAATTCTAATATTTATCATTCGAGGTGATCGGATCAAACTAGAGCCTCGTTCGATCAGGCCTGACACCCGTGGACCAAATCCATCCCTAACAAAGCGACGGGGAAGCAGCTTCAACCGACTCACCTCCTGACGTTTGTGACGATGACTTTTCCTAGCCGGGACCTTGGGTTCACACACTTCTTCACCCCATTAACAATGAGACTGGTGGGGGAAGAAAAGCGGCATGTCAAGAGAGAAGCTGAATCGCAGGACAGCGAATGTTCGTGTTTTCTTTTCACTCACATGATCTCCAGCTCTGGACAAATGTTAGTCGGTTTGTAGATTGCGGGCTCCCCCGAGATCTGGGAGCGTCTGACAGATGAAATATAACTCTGGGAACAGAGGCATTTCCTGGAAACGCTGGATGGAAGCCCTGTGGAGACAAGCGAGGGAGACGATTTCATTCTCCCGTCCGCAGGCATGTTCGGAGGTAGTGGCTGAATGTGAGATGACTTGTTTGGAAGTAGCGTCGCCAAATCCTGGTTATCCCATGAGATCGAGCCGGGCCGTTTCACACATTTCACTTTGTCATACGTTTTTTACCAGATCAGTGTAAAAACCGTGCCGGAGTTCAGATCAAGAGCAAGCTATAAATTCCAACCAAATTTCAGTTCAGCCCGGGAGCAAAAATGACAATGAAAGCAGGAATTACCAAGTTAATAAAACCAAATATGTGTTTTTATCATGTCATATTTCACTCCCATTTTGCTCATCAAAAAATACCTTGTGCTGCACTTTTTTTCTCTTTTTTTTTTTTTTTTTTTTTTCCCATTTCATCTCACAACCTGATTTGCCCAAGAGATTATGATCAGTTACATACTAGTTAATAAAAATGAATGCAATGAGGCAATTATTAATCTGAAGGTTTTGTCATACCTTGAGGGGTGAGCAGCAGCAGGCAGCAGACGAGGCCAAACAGAGCGTGATTCATTGTGACCCTTCAGGCGACTGCGCTGCCGAGGATCCTGCATGAGGCTTTTTAAACCCAGCGTGGCTCCAAAAGAAATAACGATCAGCCCACGTGGGATGACTCAAGTCTGTTGTTTCACTTGCTTTCATTTCTTCTCAGGGTGGAAGGATTTCTTGGAAATGAAAAACAGCCAGCGTCAACCAGCCATGAAATGCTTACATTTTAACTGTGATTCATACATTTGGAAAACCGGCATTGCTTTTTCATCTTCTGTTTGTATGTCAGGGCTGATATGTGTCATTCATTTATTCATTATCTCTTCTGCTTCTCCTGCACTCGGGGTAATGGAGACGGGGGACGGTGGAGCTTATCCCAGATGTCATTGGCCAAGAAGTGGGGTTACCCCTGGACAGGTCACCTGTCAAAAGGGCCACGTATGGAGACATACAAACATTCACTTTCATTTAAACATCAAATAGACACATATTATAAAGAGACGTAAATCCATTCGTTCTCTCTTTCACATCATGTTGCATCCTCGCTGCAAAAAAGGAACGCAACCATTCATTCGTTCGGCTGTCGGACGGTTCATTACAACAAGCACATAAGTTATTTTTATGAGCGCTGTTTTTTGCACTACCCCACCATCTCCACCCTTATCTAGCACTACCTCTATCTCTACTGACTTATCGATGCAATATTTATGTTTATATTATATTTATATATTCTCCAGGACACCTTACTCATTATCATTTATTTTTTACTAGTCACATCTCCTGCTGTATATCTGTTATTTCTGTAACTCTTCTCTGCACAAGGCATTTCTTTTGTATCTTTTAATATTTAAATATTTTCTTTTCTACCGTTTATATTGTGCATAGTCTCTTCATTTGTATATACATCCTTTATTTGCATATTCCTCTCTATTATTACTATTTGCACACTTTTATACCCAGTAATGCTGCTGCGACAATTTAATTTTCCCGTCGTGGGATACAATAAAGTCTGTCTTATCATACATCCATTCACTCTCATTCACACAGATAGGCCTCCTGCTGTCATTTAACCAGCAACCCTCTTGGTGCTAAGCGGGATTGCTAACAACTGCCTCAACCGTAACCTCCTGGTTACAGATTCGTCAACATAAAAACAATTTAAAAAAAAAATCTCTTCAATATTATATTTTTCTTTGTAGTGTCACTAAAGGCCAGGGACAGAAAATATATTTATTGTCTTATTTTTATATATTTATATATAGAGGAAATGGTGCAATCTCTCTCCAGCTGAACACATTTCCCCTTGAAGATGTAATCTAATTGTCACTTGTTGCGTAATTTTGCGCGAACACATTAAACCAGTCAGGAGCACGCCACTGCAGATCGAAATCAAACCGTTAAATAAATTAAGCTCAGTGGGTTTAACAATTCAGATAGTTCGGCTCAGGTGTGTGTGTGTGTGTGTGGGGGGGGGTGATTATTAATAGGAATTAAATGTCAGATTATTCTGATCGTGTAAAACACTCCTTTTTAAATCTCAACCATAAAGCAAGATTTACTTTCCCATATCGCAGCAGGGGCTTTCCAAAGGAACAGCTGCATTGTCCTCAAATATGTCGTTGTTCCTCATGCTTTATCATTAGGGACAGTTTCAGAAGGCCGGGGGGGGGATTCCCTCCGTTCATAGAAGTTAACCAAACAAAAGCTGCGGCAGGGCCAAAAGAGGTATGTGATAGCGTGCAAGACTCAGGGAAAGACTCAGGAGTCATTCATTCATTCAACATGTGGCAGATGATTACATGAAAAGGCAATAGGGTGATATTCAAAACTAAATTCATCATTACACATCTTTGCCTGGGATTTGTTTATTGTCGGTCTTATATTCATGGATTTGAATTTGTGAGAACCAGCAGCCGAATGTAGAAAGCTCAGTTTTGTATCACTTTTCAGTGACGTGACCATGATTTATGTAAACTGATGAATAACCCAAAAAAAAAAAAAAAAAAAAAAATCAATTTATTTTCTGACTTGTTTTAAATAAACCTTGCGGACCTGGCGACGACCAAAGCCTGCGGGACGAAACTGCGTGGCAAAGAAAAATCCGGTTTTGACATCTGCCGTGTCTGCCGCATTCGTTTTCAATGACTTTGGAAAGGTCGTGTGACAGAATGCTCCGACTTGATTTCGCAGAGCAAAGCCAGATGAATAATGTGTCACAGACCATCACAGTGCCAAACAAATATTCACTCATTCACAAATCTGGGCAGTGAAAGGGTCTCGGATCTTTGGACTCAAACCGGAGTACCTGGACGAAACCCGCCCAGACACGGGGGGGGGGGAGAACTTGCAAACTCAAAACGCAGTTTCAGAAGTCAAACCAGGGACCTTCTCGCTGTGCAGCGACCACCGAGCCAGAGTGCTGCCCATGTTACATTATAAATCAGGAACATGGCAAATAGATGCATTTGCCCCCAAATTGATGCGTCCCTTAGTCCAACTATTTGCTTGGTGGGCATCCATCTCAACAGCGTTACTAGTCAGTGTGACTATGCATGTCTTTTTCGCCTGCGTTGTTCTCATTATTCTCACAAAATTCACATGATAAATCCAGTTTGAGAAACTTGCTTCACAAGCATTCTTCTCATCTTGGTCTGGTAGGGGCAAAGCGGGTCGGTCATTTGCTCTTGCAAGGTCATTTTTGTGCAGATTACATTGTGTACTCTCTTTTGCAGCAAATTCAACCGAAAACAAATATTGCCCTCTTTGCTTTTTTTAATCAGTTGCAGCTTTACTCTTGTCTTACCGGAATTCCGTGGTTTCCGAGAAACACTATCCATTAGCCTGCTAGGTGTTGGAACGGTTAATGATACAGTACAAGGATTATATATATATATATATATATATATATATATATATATATACACACACACACACACACACACACACACACACACATATATATATATATATATACACACACATATATATATATATATATATATGTGTGTGTGTGTATATATCTATTATCTCTCTCTCTCTCTCTCTCTCTCTCTCTCTCTCTCTCTCTCTCTCTCTCTCTCTCTCTCTCTCTCTCCCTCTATATATATATATATATATATATATATATATATATATATGTATGTATATATATATATTCTATATTCCCCAGTTTGACTGAATAATTGTGGCTGCACGGACTTTATATTTTCATACTTCTCCTGCAAGGAACTTGGACTTCAAGAGAAAACAGAAGTGAAAGAGGTCCAGACAATCGGAAGGGGAAGTTGGCTACTCCTTTGTGAACATCAGCGTTGACCTTCAGCCGTTAGAGGGAAAATTGTCTAGAAATTCACAATAGGTATTGAAGCGGACAACACCCACAGACATGCACAAGCAAACCACTGAACACGACAATTTAAAAAAAAAAAAAAGAAAAAGAAAACAGCTTTTTCCAGAACTTTCTCCTGATTTTAATGAAATCTGATGCAATATAATAGAGGTGCCTTTGTCCCGTGTGTGTGTGTGTGTGTGTGTGTGTGTGCGCGCGCGCAGCAGCAGGACATCGGGCTAAGCGAACGCAACGGGCCAAGCTCTGTGGTGTCTATAGCCTACCCACTTACTGAATCACAGTAATATTTGTTCAACAGTTTTCTGTTACCATTCTATTTTCTAAGATTCCCTTTACTTTTCCACTTCTCTTTGATACATACCCCCCTTTCTGTACTTTTCCTCCACTCTCGGGGACAAACTCCCGTTGACGCTCTCAACGCCATTGAATCATCCCAAGGCCCTGCAGTGGACCTGGAGATAGGTACCCCCGTTCCGCATTCCCTCCCTTCCATGTATAACACCTCTTCTGTAAGTGCAGTCTCATTGTATCTCTTGTTCGCTTTTCGTATAAAGGGCGCTCATTTTTACCAATAAATCCTTCTGGAGGAAAAGCAGACACAGTCTCTGTCTCTGTATCTCTCCGCTCCCCGCATACGAACTAACCTTTGATACGATAGGGCTCGTCCACCATCGGCTAGGAGATCCGGACCCCGGCCTTGGACTGAGAGGACGAGGAGGACCAACCGAGGTTCCCGGTGGTCACCGCGACTACCTCGCCTCGTGACTGTCCTTAACAATATTTTAATACACGCTTTCATACATGTTTCCATGACAGTGCTCACTGCGTTGTGAAATAATGATACGACATGAAGCTTCCGACCTCAGCATCCTTCTACCCAGAACTTTACTTTCACTCCTCTGTCGCTGTCCAAACCATCTTGGTCTGATTTTTATCTCCAAAGCATCTAACACGTGCGGTCACCACTGATGGACTCGTTCTCGAACCCCGCCCATCCTCCTCACTCTCAGAGAACCTCCACATCTTCATCTCTGCTGCCTCCAGCTCTTGAGGTGGTCTCATTGCTCTCACCACCGTCCTCTTCACTGTTCCTTTCCTTTTCATATTGTCTGATACTCCTATCACAATTTCTCCATCCATCCCAACCTGCTTGAACCCATTTCTTCGACTCATTTCCACACTCTCCATTGTTCTGGACTGTTGATCCTAAGTAATTAAAATCCTCCGCCTTCTTTTGACTCAATTTTCTATATCCTCACCCATCCACTTGGCTCCCTCTCCCTCTTTGTCTTGCTAATCTTCATTCTTCTCCTCTCCAGGGCATACCTCCACTTCTCCAGATTCTGCTCTCACTTCAGATCACAAGATCATCTACAAACATCACGGTCCATGGAGATTCCTGTCTCACCTCATCTGTCAGCCTGTCCATCAACACTGATGGACTCATTTTGGGGTTGTGAAAGTGAAAGTTTTGGAAGGCCGAAGGGGAATTTCCGTCGCTCATCAAGTTTGAGCGGAACAATCACGTGGATTACCTCTTAAACCTGCTTGCTTCTTGTCGCTACAGGTAGAATTATCTGACTGCGTTGTAACACACTGCCTCGTTCATTCAAAACCCCGGTGTTCATGGCGGTCCGACCCTCGGCTGTAGAAACTGGCTCTTGGAACATGGAATGTCACCTCTCTTGGGGGGAAGGAGCCCGAGCTGCTGTGCGAGGCTGAGAAATTTCGACTAGACATAGTTGGACTCACCTTGACGCACAGTGTGGGGTCTGGAACCAGGCCTCTTGAGAGGGGCTTGATCTCTTTTTTCTACTCTGGAGTTCCCCCCGGTTAGAGGTGCCAGGCAGGGGTGGGCATATTGAAACCCCCCCGACTCAGAGCCTGTGTAGCCTCCCTCCGCCTTCGGGTGGGGGGGACGGGTTCTGACTGTTGTTTGTGGCTATGCACCGAGCAGCAGTTCAGTTTACCCACCCTTCTCGGGGTCCTTAGAGGGGCTGCTAAAGAGCGCTCCTGGAGACTCCCTTGTACTACTGGGAGACTTCAACGCTTGCGTGGGCAATGACATTGCGACTTCGAAGGGAGGAACGCCCCCCCCCCCCAATCCGAACCCAAGTGATGTTTTGTTATTGGACTTCTGTGCTAGTTACAGATTGTCCATAACAAACACCCTGTTCAGGTGTAAAGGTGTCCAATTGTGCACTTGGCACCAATGCACTGTAGGCTACAGTTCTTTGGTCGGCCTTTTGGTCGTGTTGTTGGACTTGTGTCCGCACGTCCTGGACACTCGGGTAAAGAGAGGGACGGAGCTGTCGACTGATCACCCACTGGCGGTGAGCTAGCTCCGGCGTCGGGGGAGGATGCCGGTCAGACCTGGCAGACGTAACGTGATGGTTTGCTCGGAACGTCTGGCATAGTCCGCCGTAAGAAGGAGTTTCAACTCCCACCTCCGGCAGAGCTACAACGGAAATCGAGTCCGAATGGGCCGTGTTCCGCGCTTCCAATGTTGAGGCGGCAGACAGGAGCTGCGGCCGTAAGGCGGTCGCCGTCCGTCGGGGCGGCAACCCTCAAACCCGCTGGTGGACCCCAGTGGTGAGGGATGCTGTCAAACTTAATCCATGGGCAGACAGTGTCTGATTGAAAGTCAACCTCAAACGAAAACACCAGATCATGAACTAGTTCATGAACTAAGCATCTTCTCCATTAAGGATGCTCACCTCAAAAGTGCAGGAAAATCAAAACCCAGAGCAAATGTCGGTGACATTTATTATTTTGGATGAATATCGGATTACCAAAATTTAGTAAAAGTTAAACCCTTAGAGCAGCAACTATTAAAAACTTACATTCTCAACCAGTGACAAACTGCTACATGTCAGTGACCCGATTGTTTCACTGTATAAAACGAGACATTGCTTCCTTCGTGAATGTTATATAAACTGCAAACAGAGCTGGGAACTGTAGTTTCTTTTCCAGTTACTGGGCTGTGGCTCTCCGTTGACATGGCAACAGGGAAGTCCAATCAAGTGCCAAACCGCTTTACGTGAGCCATCTCTTTTTCAACCGTTTATCGTCGACACCCAGACTTGGTCTGCATCTCAGCTCAGCCAGTCCAGATCGTCTTCATCCTCTTCATCACCGAACAGCGGCGTAGGCGGGGGACGTCCCTTCAGGCTCTAGACATGGAACAGGAAGTACACAATTCCTTAAAACCAGGTTTAAAACCCCATGCAATGCAGCGATTGTCATACTTATTGAGTTTTCTGATGCCTTTTTTACCCGAAGGATTAAAACATACTAATATGGCCAAAGACCTTTTTCTAAAACATAATTAATGTTTAAGGGTTAATTGAATCGTTTTAATTTCTTTTATATGTAAATTGGGACTTTTGTACACTATCATTCACAGGTCACATGTTGTACATTTTAATCATTCACTTATTTGTGGTCAACCTCTTAGTTTATTGTTTATTTGGTTGGGAGAGTGCATTGTAATGAACACACGAGAACCATGCATGCATTGTAGCCTTAGGCTAATTTGCATACATTGTCCCACACTCGTACACACAAACACACTCTGATTCATCCTGATCTATTGTACATGTTTTTAGTGGTAGGGGGAACCAGAGCACCCGGACAAAACCTACGCAGACAACGAGGAGAACATGCTTCTCGCTGTGAAGCCCGAGTGCTACCCACTGTGCTACCGTGCCGCCCCATTTAAATGTGGTCAACTTCTTGCAGGTTTTTGGGTAATTCCTTGTCATTTACCATATTTTGAAAGTGGACTCGTCAAAACTTGTTGATACAAAATGATTAGATGAGAAAAAAAAATCCAAAGGAACCGATTGGAAATTAGCAACAATGATTTCTTGTTAATTTCCTGATTTAGACTGTTTGGAATGCTAATGGCTACTGTATAAGCAGCTGTGTCTAGACATTGTCATCCCTGGTGGTTACCGACCCCACCTGACAAAGTTAACAGGTTGGGGCCAGCCAAAGCAGCGAATGAATGATCCTTCCTCACCAGGTCATCCTCCTCTTCCTCTACACTGGGTGTAGCAGGAGGTTTGTTGGGGGTCGGGAAAAATGGCTCCTCTCCATTTTCCTCACTCATTCCCCCAGTCATACTGAGGGAATAACAGACAGGGTAGTGAAGAGACAAGACAAGGAAGGCAGGGATCGAACGGGGGAGAGGAAAGGGGGGGGGGGGGGGGGAGGAGGGGGTTGAAAAAACACAAAAACAATTTTAGGG